>CAWVQA010001284.1:15000-20000 GCA_963932145.1 Acanthosepion lycidas | reverse complement strand
CGAACCGAACTTAGCGGTAACTGGCCGTACGCTCCCTGAGTACTCGTAGATTATTTCGACCGGTCAACTGGTCAAGTCCTGCTCGCTGCCCACGCTGTGTTAGTTTTTAGAACCAGTAAGCGGGATGTTGTCCATACGTTCACGGTCGACTGGGGGTGTGGACACGGCTGTGAGAGTTGGCGGTAGGAAGTTTAGAATGTGGCAAAATAAAACAAGAAATAATATCTACAGAAGCCAGACAACAATGGGGAAAATATTGACGTCTTTTATATAAGAAGATAACATCAGAACAGAGGTTACAGGGAGAATAAAAACATTTAACATAAATGAGAAAAGAAAAAGAAAAAGACACAATGCATCCAGCGAATTCTCAACAGAGAGAGGGTTTGTGTGTGATAAACGCGTATAGAATCGTCTGGGATAGGTTTATGACTAATAGCCCATACAGACTTCTCAGAACAGGGGGTAGTCTTCTTTCTCTCCTCCAAAATTCTCCCGCAAATCTCTGGACTCACTGCAACGATAGTCTCGTGACGCTCTCGACTACAGTCTCTTTCTCCGACTCTGCTTTATTAGCAAAATCTCGAGTTAATATAGAAAAAGGATCAACTGATCACAATTGACGATTGGCCCGGCACGCAGCTACCACGAGTGCCAAAAACTATTCCTTGACATGTAAACCTATTCTCCAATTATTTACCTTATCTCAATCACGAGTTCTTCTCGCTTCACCAAAATTATACTTTGGGATATCTATTAGGTAGGTGCAAAAATAATGTCGTTTTCTCACATAGTAACATATGTGAGAAAACGACATTATTTTTTGCACCAACCTAATAAACATTGATTCAACCTTTTAATCAAAACAAATACTGTTAAACAAAACCAAGTATCTCGCCCATCCCCATTGTTTACTAGTGACCCAGGTTTAAAACATTGCCTCCTGCCCTGATATCGTGTTTCTCATCGGTAAACACATCTTAACCCAAATTATACTTTGATATATAAACACCGTTTCCATTTCCAGTCAATAAAAATTATAATGGACTCTTCCTGACACTATAAATACTGCGCCTCTCAAGAGGTATAATGAATGAATCGTGTAACGAGCACCAGGTCATGTCTGTTGAACTCTCTGCTTTGGCAGAGAGAACCCCGGACGAAGCTTTGCCGAAGGGTAAGGTTTCGTCCGGGGAGGTAGACAGGCCCTGAACACGTCTAGGCGGGTTCAAAGGGTATATTTTTGGCCGAGCCTACGGACTCGGAGAAACCCACTTTAATCTCGGCCTCGTGCCACATATATTCCTCGTGGGTGGGATATTAAATACAATGAATGGTGTAACGAGTCGAGACAATATTAGTTCACTCTAAACCAAGCGAACATTCATTACTGACACCTTCAACTTCTTGTAGTATATTTCTGTTTTATTAATAATATATCTTTGTTATTCTACTCTTGTGTTCGTGTTCTTTTTTGGTTCTAACCTTGGACCATAACTGTGGTGCGAGGATATTGGACCATAACAGTGGCGACGAGGAACTGAAAAAACGAATTCTACGCGGAGGACAAACCTTTTTGCTATCCGTTGCCCATAACAGTGGCGGCGAGGAAATAAAGAAACGAATTCTACGCGGAGAATCTACAAAAGACTTTTTGCTATCGGTCGTCCATAACAGCGGCGACGTAGGTAGTGAGAGGGAAAAAAAAAAAAAATAAAGTTCTATGCGAATATAAAAAAAAAAGGAAAAAAAAGAGAAAATTTTCTTTTTGGACAACAACTTTACAGTAATAACAAAGACAAATTCTACACAGGAAATTTTTTTTTTCCGTACTAAGGTTTCAGAATAACAGACAACAAAGACCGGAAGTCTAAACTAAAAGAAAAATATTTACACATAATTACGGTAATATGGAAAATTTTAAGGCAAACATATTGGAACTTATGAAAATACAATTTGAGCAGCAACAGAAAAACGAACAGAAGCATCTGGAACTACAAGAATTATTGCTACGGGTAATAACAAATAAAAGGCAAAATTCCGAAAATGAAACAGTTCTTTCGCAAAATACTATATGGAATTCTATCGAAGATTTCACGTATAAACCAGACGAAGACAAAACCTTCGCAGCTTACTTCAGAAGGTACGAAGATTTATATGAGTTTGATTGCGGGAATTGGTCAGACGCGAGGAAAGTACGTCTACTACTAAGAAAGTTAAGGTCTAGCGAACACACTAAATTCGTAGACTACATCCTACCAAGGAAAACAAATGAGTTAACTTTCAAGGAAGCCATAAAACTGTTAACAGAACTATTTAGCCCAAATACCTCACTATTCCACAAAAGATGGAAATGTCTGAATCTAACAAAAAAGGACAGCGAAGACTATATAACATTCGCTTCCATTGTAAATAAACACAGTGATGACTTTAAGTTATCTGAACTCAGCCCGGACAATTTTAAATGTTTAATATTCGTTCAAGGCCTGGTTTCGACGAAAGACGCGATCAGACGCAGAATTCTTACAAAACTGGAGAGTGAACCAGATTTGACGCTACAAAAATTGGCTGAAGACTGTCAGATGTATAAGCGTGAAAAAGGACTCGAAAGATATATTAGGTTGGTGCAAAAATAATGTCGTTTTCTCACATGTGAGAAAACGACATTATTTTTGCACCAACCTAATAGAAGAATCTGGCATCGAACACATACGTAAAGTACAACGACAAACACGTTTTTTGCACATCCTCAAAAACAGAACAAACCAATTTTCCCTCCTCAAAAACAGATCAAACAAATTTTTCTACTTCAAAAAGTCAATATCAGAAAAAACTACCACCCAGTCCATGCTATCGCTGTGGATCTTTCCATTGGTATAAAGACAGCCCATACGGCTCTAAGACTTATCTGTCGTGCAAAAAAGTGGGTCATAAAAGTTCTTATTGTTGGACTAGGAAAGAAAGCAAAAGCAGAGTAAGAGTCACGAGGACTGACCGAGCGGACGAGACAAACATACGAAAATACGTGCAAGTAGAAATGTTAAACAGAAAAGTCAGACTACAATTGGATTCCGGATCGGATTTAACTATTATTAACGTACAAACACGGAGAAAATTGAACAAACCGACCACGTTGAGAACCGATAAAATTGCTAGGTCGGTAACTGGGAGAAAAATAAAATTTGAAGTTATTACAAACGTGACATTCAATGGAATGACCAAAAAATTAAAAATGTATGTGCTAAGAAATACAGAAATTTTATTTGGAACGGACTGGATGCAGAAATTTGACCTCTGGGATTTACCAATAAGTACGTACTACCAAAAAGTGAAAAGGCAGGTAAAAAAAGGAGAAACTAAAAGTTTCCTCCAAGTATTTTCAGCCGGCCTCGGGAGGTGTAAAAAAATGGCAGCAAATATAGAAATAAAAAGAGAATGTACAACCTATCTTCAAGAAAAGGAACGTACCTTTTGCTTCAATAGAAAAATAGATCAAGAGTTGGATAGACTCGAAAAAATCGGTATACAGTCAATGGGCCGCACCTACGGTTTACATAAAAAAGAAATCGGGAGAGATACGAGTATGCGCTGATTTCTCAACGGGATTAAACGCAGCGATTGAGGATTACCACTATCCTCTACCCAGTCCAGAAGAAGTTTTCACAAAACTAAACGGAGGAAAATTTTTCTCAAAAATAGACTTGAGCGAAGCGTACCTACAAATACCAGTAGATGAGGGAAACTCGAGATTATTGTGCATAAACACACACATAGGATTATACAAGTTCCAAAGATTACCATTCGGGATTAAGGTCATACCGGCAATATTTCAACAAATAATAGATACTATGCTAGGCGGACTTGATTTCACGATTGCATACCTGGATGACATACTGGTAAATAGCAAAAACATTGAGCAACACTGGGAACATATTCAAGAGGTTTTTAGCAGAATACAAAACTATGGTTTCAAGGTTAAAGAAAACAAGTGCGATTTCTTTACGAAGGAAATAAAATATCTGGGACATATCATCGATGAAGAAGGAAGACGACCAGATCCATAAAGGGCTACGGCAATAAAAGAAATGCCAGCTCCAAAAAACGTAGCCGAATTACAAAGCTTCTTAGGCTTAGTGAATTATTACCAAACACCTTCAACTTCTTGTACTACATTTCTGTTGTAATATATCTTTGTTATTCTACTCTTTTGTTCATGTTGTTCTTCCTTGGTTCTAAACTTGGACCATAACTGTGTTGCGAGGATATTGGACCACAACAGTATACACACACATATATATATATATATATATATATATATATATATATATATATATATATATATATATATATATATATATATATATATTATTGTTACGAACCCCGATCTAAATGTATTATAAAAGGTTTTTATTAAAAACTATACCATTGCATATATTTTAGAAGCATTCTAAAATAAAGAGCCCAGTACTCGCAGAAAATGTAAAGATAGTAAACTCAAAGATATAGGTAGATAGACTTCGTGGCGGCAATGATTGACCAGAGTGTCCCCCCCCCCTTTCCTTCTCTTTTGGTCAAGGTGTTGACAGCATGATCCACGCGGATAGGTTCCGGTTGGGATAGTTTAGTTTAAAATGTTTCAACCATTCTCTGACCCTGAAGATAAGAGAAGGAGTTGATGACCCCATTCCACCTATAATGGGGAAAAGTTAGTATTTTGAAAATTGACCACGTGATAAGAAGAAAACGGAAATATAGTGAAACGGAAAAGTTAGTCTTCACCAGGCCTGCGGGCTGGCCGGACGTTTGGCAAATGTCTTAGTATACAGACTGGGAAGATGTGTTCGCAAAAAGTGCGAGGAGAATTGGTCTCCGAGTTGGATAGATGGACCCGCGGAACGCCGATATATCGAGGAGAAAGAAAGCAGTTTCAACCGGCATCAAGCCCTTAAACGAAGGACGAAAGGGGAAAGAAAGAAAGAACGAACAGATCATCATGAGCG
>CAWVQA010001284.1:7500-10000 GCA_963932145.1 Acanthosepion lycidas | reverse complement strand
TATATATATATATATATATATATATAAATATATTTAAGTAAATGCTCCGTTTATAATAAACAGTATTAAATAACATTTACCGGCCTGAATGTCCGAGAAATTTTCATAGAAAATATTCGTTCTTTCACAGGATTCGAACCTGCATCCTATACGGAACCGTTAGGCTACAAAGAAGCGTTCGGTAGACAAGGTCGAATTTACTGCTTATAAACTTCAATCTTCCATGAATCTCGAATATTCATAACTGCTCATGGCGTATCAAATGTAAACAAATGACGTCATATATTACGAATCCTGTCAAAGAACGAATATTTTCTATGAAAATTTCTCGGACATTCAGGCCGGTAAATGTTATTTAATACTGTTTATTATAAATGGAGCATTTACTTAAATACTTGTATCTATAAAAAGAACTTTAAACATAAAAAATGTCTTTAAATTGTCGGACTTTGTCCATTTCGTAATATATGACGTCATTACACTACAGCAACAAGAAAGGTTTGAAAAGTTTTTCGAGCACGTATTATCTAGGACAACAAATGAATCGGGGTCTAGATTCTGAAGGAATTTCAAATTCACTGTCGGAATCTAAATACGACCCTGACAATGGTTCAACGTTTCCAGCTTATTTTCGTAGGTTTGAAACAATATTTACGAAAAGGTGCGAACAATGGTCCGACGAGGAAAAAATTACTTTATTGTTGCAGAAGTTGGGAACAGAAGAAAATACGAAATTTAATCCTCCCAAAGAAGCCAGAAGAAATGATATTCGGCGAAACAGTGGAAATTTTGTTGAAAATTTTCGATAAAAGAGCCTGTTTCATACTCGATACATGTGTCTGAATATCGTTAAACAAAATGATGATGATTTTGTTACATACGCAGGTATGGTTAACGCACAGTGTGAAGCGTTTAAGTTGAAAGAGTTGTCAAGCGACATGTTCAAGTGTCTAATTTTTGTGCAAGGTCTAACGACACCAAGCGACAAAGAAATTAGAGCAAGAATCCTCTCGATCATGGAAAGGGATCCAGAGATTACGTCACAAAAAGTAACTGAAGAATGTCAACGAATGATAAACGTAAAAAAATGTCACAACTCGGATTGAGAAGAACATTTCGCGAATACAAATTGTACGACAAAAGAAGTGGATACAAAATGAAAGAAAAATAATATGCAGTGCCTGTGGAGGACAGCATTTCAAGAAGGATTGCTACTTTAAGGATAAAAATTGCTATAATTGTTGGCGTGTAGTTCCCATTGTCGGACAAAACAAAGAAATGAAAAAACAAAGTCTCAGGCAAAAGCGAATGTAGTTTTGTCTAAACACAAAATTGAGGAGGGTCAAAGAAGAAAATACTTCAATGTAAAAATAAATGGGCAGACCGTAAAATTATTACTCGATTTAGGAAGTGATATCTCTGTGATAAACGAGCTAACATGGAAAATACTGGTTACCCACCGTTGACGAATACAGACAAAATTGTCAGCGGAGTCTCTGGAAAAAGATTCAAATTTCGAGGTGAATTAAAATGTAACATTTCGTTCATGGGAAAAATTCACAAATCGAAAGTATATGTGCTTCCTGGTTCAGTAAACCTTTTTTTATACAGACTGGATAGTATTATTCAATTTGTGGGAATTACCAGTAAATTCTTTCTGTAACCAAGTGAACGTCATAGAAAATTATAAGACAAAGCAAACAGAGTTGAAAAATGAATTCCCTCGTGTTTTTTCAGAACTAGGTCTGTGCACAAAAACAGAAGTCAACTTTGAGTTGAAAGAAAATGTAAAACCAATTTTTAAACCGAAAAGAAAAGTTCCATTTTCGGCACTAGACTCAATAAATGAGGAGTTAGAAAGGTTAGAAAAATTGGCGTAATTTCAAAAGTGGATTACTCGGATGGGCGTCTCCAACCGTTTATATAAAAAAGAAAAACCGAAAAATCAGAGTGTGTGCTGATTTCTCGACAGACCTGAACGATTGTTTAAAAGACGATGCATACCCTCTACTGTCTCTGGAGGATATATTTACTAAATTAAACGGAGGTAGTGTTTTCAAAGTTGGACTTGTCGGAGGCTTACCTTCAGGTTAAAGTCAGTGAAGAATGTTCAAAGTACCTGACAATAAATACTCAAAAAGGGATTTTTTAAATTAAATCGTTTTCCTTTTGGATTGAAGGTAGCTCCAAGCCTATTCCAGCAAATAATGGACACAATGTTGGCTGGTATGGATTATGCGATCGCATACTTAGACGACATTTTGATTAAAGTGTAAACGAGGCCCAACACAAAACGCATATTAGAGCAGTATTTCAGAGAATTGAGGAATACGTGTTCAAGCTGAGTGCTGAAAAATATGAATTCTTCCTAAAGAAGATAAAATATTTAGGGCAGATAATTGACAACAAAGGAAGAAAACCGGACCCAGAAAGAGCTGAGGCTATAAAAAATATGCCAGCACCTGATAATGTGGCTAAACTCCAGGCGTTTTTGAGATTG
>CAWVQA010001282.1:0-283000 GCA_963932145.1 Acanthosepion lycidas | reverse complement strand
GAGGAGGTAATATAGAAATATAAATAGAAAACAGAAGAGAAATGTTCAGTGATCACCCATTTTCGGCCCACAATCTTTTTCATGGAAATCCCAGTCATATGAGTCGAGTACACGCATGCTACGATCACGGTATGAATTTGAAGGCAAAATATTTTTGTGCAGATCTTAGATTAGGTCTTTCCCTGTCCATAATGCTAAATTGAGGAGGTAAAATAGAAATATAAATAGGAAACAGAAGAGAAATGTACACTGATCACCCATTTTCGGCCCACAATCTTTTTCATGGAAATCCCAGTCATATGAGTCGAGTCCATGCATGCTACGATCAGGGTATGAATTTGAAGACAAAATATTTTTGTGCTGATCTTAGATTAGGTCTTTCCCTGTCCATAATGCTAAATTGAGGAGGAAAAAATATAAATATAAATAGGAAACAGAAGTGAAATGTACAGGGATCACCCATTTTCGGCCCACAATCTATTTCATGGAAATCCCAGTCATATGACTCGAGTCCATGCATGCTACGATCACGGAATGAATTCGAAGGCAAAATATTTTTGTGCAGAGCTTAGATTAGGTCTTTCCCTGGCCATAATGCTAAATTGAGGAGGTAATATAGAAATATAAATAGAAAACAGAAGAGAAATGTACAGTGATCACCCATTTTCAGCCCATAATCTTTTTCATGGAAATCCCAGTCATATGAGTCGAGTCCATGCATACTACGATCACGGTATGAATTTGAGGGCAAAATATTTTTGTGCAGATCTTAGATTAGGTCTCTCCCTGTCCATAATGCTAAATTAAGGAGGTAAAATAGAAATATAAATAGGAAACAGAAGAGAAATGTACAGTGATCACCTATTTTCGGCCCACAATCTTTTTCATGGAAATCCCAGTCATATGAATCGAGTCCATACATGCTACGATCACGCTAAGATTTTGAAGGCAAAATATTTTTGTGCTGATCTTAGATTAGGTCTTTCCCTGTCCATAATGCTAAATTGAGGAGGTAAAATAGAAATATAAATAGGAAACAGAAGAGAAATGTACAGTGATCACCCATTTTCGGCCCACAATCTTTTTCATGGAAATCCCAGTCATATGAGTCGTCCATGCATGCTACGATCACGGTATGAATTTGAAGGCAAAATATTTTTGTGCAGATCTTAGATTAGGTCTTTCCCAGGCCATAATGCTAAATTGAGGAGGTAAAATATAAATATAAATAGGAAACAGTAGAGAAATGTACAGTGATCACCGATTTTCGCCCCACAATTTTTTTCATGGAAATCCAAGTCATATGAGTCGAGTCCATGCATGCTACGATCACGGTATGAATTTGAAGGCAAAATATTTTTGTGCAGATCTTAGATTAGGTCTTTCCCTGTCCATAATGCTAAATTGAGGAGGTAAAATAGAAATATAAATAGGAAACAGAAGAGAAATGTACAGTGATCACCCATTTTCGGCCCACAATCTTTTTCATGGAAATCCCAGTCATATGAGTCGAGTCCATGCATGCTACGATCACGGTATGAATTTGAAGGCAAAATATTTTTGTGCAGAGCTTAGATTAGGTCTTTCCCTGTCCATAATGCTAAATTGAGGAGGTAAAATATAAATATAAATAGGAAACAGAAGAGAAATGTACAGTGATCACCCATTTTCAGCCCACAATCTTTTTCATGGAAATCCCAGTCATATGAGTCGAGTCCATGCATACTACGATCACGGTATGAATTTGAGGGCAAAATATTTTTGTGCAGATCTTAGATTAGGTCTCTCCCTGTCCATAATGCTAAATTAAGGAGGTAAAATAGAAATATAAATAGGAAACAGAAGAGAAATGTACAGTGATCACCTATTTTCGGCCCACAATCTTTTTCATGGAAATCCCAGTCATATGAGTCGAGTCCATACATGCTACGATCACGCTAAGATTTTGAAGGCAAAATATTTTTGTGCTGATCTTAGATTAGGTCTTTCCCTGTCCATAATGCTAAATTGAGGAGGTAAAATAGAAATATAAATAGGAAACAGAAGAGAAATGTACAGTGATCACCCATTTTCGGCCCACAATCTTTTTCATGGAAATCCCAGTCATATGAGTCGAGTCCATGCATGCTACGATCACGGTATGAATTTGAAGGCGAAATATTTTCCTGCAGAGCTTAGATTAGGTCTTTCCCAAGCCATAATGTTAAATTGAGGAGGTAAAATATAAATATAAATAGGAAACAGAAGAGAAATGTACAGTGATCACCCATTTTCGGCCCACAATCTTTTTCATGGAAATCCCAGTCATATGAGTCGAGTCCATGCATGCTACGATCACGGTATGAATTTGAAGGCAAAATATTTTTGTGCAGATTTTAGATTAGGTCTTTCCCTGTCCATAATGCTAAATTGAGAAAGTAAAATAGAAATATAAATAGGAAACAGAAGAGAAATGTTCAGTGATCACCCATTTTAGGCCCACAATCTTTTTCATGGAAATCCCAGTCATATGAGTCGAGTACACGCATGCTACGATCACGGTATGAATTTGAAGGCAAAATATTTTTGTGCAGATCTTAGATTAGGTCTTTCCCTGTCCATAATGCTAAATTGAGGAGGTAAAATAGAAATATAAATAGGAAACAGAAGAGAAATGTACACTGATCACCCATTTTCGGCCCACAATCTTTTTCATGGAAATCCCAGTCATATGAGTCGAGTCCATACATGCTACGATCACGCTAAGATTTTGAAGGCAAAATATTTTTGTGCTGATCTTAGATTAGGTCTTTCCCTGTCCATAATGCTAAATTGAGGAGGTAAAATAGAAATATAAATAGGAAACAGAAGAGAAATGTACAGTGATCACCCATTTTCGGCCCACAATCTTTTTCATGGAAATCCCAGTCATATGAGTCGTCCATGCATGCTACGATCACGGTATGAATTTGAAGGCAAAATATTTTTGTGCAGATCTTAGATTAGGTCTTTCCCAGGCCATAATGCTAAATTGAGGAGGTAAAATATAAATATAAATAGGAAACAGAGAGAAATGTATAGTGATCACCCATTTTCGGCCCACAATCTTTTTCATGGAAATCCCAGTCATATGAATCGAGTCCATGCATGCTACGATCAGGGTATGAATTTGAAGACAAAATATTTTTGTGCTGATCTTAGATTAGGTCTTTCCCTGTCCATAATGCTAAATTGAGGAGGTAAAATATAAATATAAATAGGAAACAGAAGAGAAATGTACAGTGATCACCCATTTTCGGCCCACAATCTTTTTCATGGAAATCCCAATCATATGAGTCGAGTCCATGGATGCTACGATCACGGTATGAATTTGAAGGCAAAATATTTTTGTGCAGAGCTTAGATTAGGTCTTTCCCTGGCCATAATGCTAAATTGAGGAGGTAAAATATAAATATAAATAGGAAACAGTAGAGAAATGTACAGTGATCACCGATTTTCGCCCCACAATTTTTTTCATGGAAATCCCAGTCATATGAGTCGAGTCCATGCATGCTACGATCACGGTATGAATTTGTAGGCAAAATATTTTTGTGCAGATCTTAGATTAGGACTTTCCCTGTCCATAATGCTAAATTGAGGAGGTAAAATATAAATATAAATAGGAAACAGAAGAGAAATGTACAGTGATCACCCATTTTCGGCCCACAATCTTTTTCATGGAAATCCCAATCATATGAGTCGAGTCCATGCATGCTACGATCACGGTATGAATTTGAAGGCAAAATATTTTTGTACAGAGCTTACATTAGGTCTTTCCCTGGCCATAATGCTAAATTGAGGAGGTAAAATAGAAATATGAATAGGAAACAGAAGAGAAATGTTCAGTGATCACCCATTTTCGGCCCACAATCTTCTTCATGGAAATCCCAGTCATATGAGTCGAGTACACGCATGCTACGATCACGGTATGAATTTGAAGGCAAAATATTTTTGTGCAGATCTTAGATTAGGTCTTTCCCTGTCCATAATGCTAAATTGAGGAGGTAAAATAGAAATATAAATAGGAAACAGAAGAGAAATATACACTGATCACCCATTTTCCGCACACAATCTTTTTCATGGAAATCCCAGTCATATGAGTCGAGTCCATTTATGCTACGATGACGGTATGAATTTGAAGGCAAAATATTTTTGTGCAGAGCTTAGATTAGGTCTTTCCCTGGCCATAATGCTAAATTGAGGAGGTAAAATAGAAATATACATAGGAAACAGTAGAGAAATGTACAGTGATCACCCATTTTCGGCCCACAATCTTTTTCATGGAAATCCCAATCATATGAGTCGAGTCCATGCATGCTACGATCACGGTATGAATTTGAAGGCAAAATATTTTTGTACAGAGCTTACATTAGGTCTTTCCCTGGCCATAATGCTAAATTGAGGAGGTAAAATAGAAATATAAATAGGAAACAGAAGAGAAATGTACAGTGATCACCAATTTTCGGCCCACAATCTTTTTCATGGAAATCCCAGTCATATGAATCGAGTCCATGCATGCCACGATCACGGTATGAATTTGAAGGCAAAATATTTTTGTGCAGATTTTAGATTAGGTCTTTCCCTGTCCATAATGCTAAATTGAGGAGGTAAAATATGAATAGGAAACAGAAGAGAAATGTACAGTGATCACCCATTTTTGGCCCACAATCTTTTTCATGGAAATCCCAGTCATATGAGTCGAGTCCATGCATGCTACGATCAAGGTATGAATTTGAAGGCAAAATAGTTTTGTGCAGATTTTAGATTAGGTCTTTCCCTGTCCATAATGCTAAATTGAGGAGGTAAAATATAAATATAAATAGGAAACAGAAGAGAAACGTACAGTGACCACCCATTTTCGGCTCACAATCTTTTTCATGGAAATCCCAGTCATATAAGTCGAGTCCATGCATGCTACGATGACGGTATGAATTTGAAGGCAAAATAGTTTTGTGCAGATCTTAGATTAGGTCTTTCCCTGTCCATAATGCTAAATTGAGGAGGTAAAATATAAATATAAATAGGAAACAGAAGAGAAATGTACAGTGATCACCCATTTTAGGGCCACAATCTTTTTCATGGAAATCCCAGTCATGTGAGTTGAGTCCATGCATGCTACGATCACGGTATGAATTTGAAGGCAAAATATTTCTGTGCAGATTTTAGATTAGGTTTTTCCCTGTCCATAATGTTAAATTGAGGAGGTAAAATAGAAATATAAATAGGAAACAGAAAAGAAATGTACAGTGATCACCCATTTTCGGGCCACAATGTTTTTCATGGAAATCCCAGTCATGTGAGTTGAGTCCATGCATGCTACGATCACGGTATGAATTTGAAGGCAAAATATTTTTGTGCAGATTTTAGATTAGGTCTTTCCCTGTCCATAATGCTAAATTGAGAAAGTAAAATAGAAATATAAATAGGAAACAGAAGAGAAATGTACAGTGATCACCAATTTTCGGCCCACAATCTTTTTCATGGAAATCCCAGTCATATGAGTCAATGTCCATGCATGCTACGATCACGGTATGAATTTGACGGCAAAATATTTGTGTGCAGAGCTTAGATAATATCTTTCCCTGTCCATAATGCTAAATTGAGGAGGTAAAATATAAATATAAATAGGAAACAGAAGAGAAATGTACAGTGATCACCAATTTTCGGCCCACAATCTTTTTCATGGAAATCCCAGTCATATGAATCGAGTCCATGCATGCCACGATCACGGTATGAATTTGAAGGCAAAATATTTTTGTGCAGATTTTAGATTAGGTCTTTCCCTGTCCATAATGCTAAATTGAGGAGGTAAAATATGAATAGGAAACAGAAGAGAAATGTACAGTGATCACCCATTTTTGGCCCACAATCTTTTTCATGGAAATCCCAGTCATATGAGTCGAGTCCATGCATGCTACGATCAAGGTATGAATTTGAAGGCAAAATAGTTTTGTGCAGATTTTAGATTAGGTCTTTCCCTGTCCATAATGCTAAATTGAGGAGGTAAAATATAAATATAAATAGGAAACAGAAGAGAAACGTACAGTGACCACCCATTTTCGGCTCACAATCTTTTTCATGGAAATCCCAGTCATATAAGTCGAGTCCATGCATGCTACGATGACGGTATGAATTTGAAGGCAAAATAGTTTTGTGCAGATCTTAGATTAGGTCTTTCCCTGTCCATAATGCTAAATTGAGGAGGTAAAATATAAATATAAATAGGAAACAGAAGAGAAATGTACAGTGATCACCCATTTTAGGGCCACAATCTTTTTCATGGAAATCCCAGTCATGTGAGTTGAGTCCATGCATGCTACGATCACGGTATGAATTTGAAGGCAAAATATTTCTGTGCAGATTTTAGATTAGGTCTTTCCCTGTCCATAATGTTAAATTGAGGAGGTAAAATAGAAATATAAATAGGAAACAGAAAAGAAATGTACAGTGATCACCCATTTTCGGGCCACAATGTTTTTCATGGAAATCCCAGTCATGTGAGTTGAGTCCATGCATGCTACGATCACGGTATGAATTTGAAGGCAAAATATTTTTGTGCAGATTTTAGATTAGGTCTTTCCCTGTCCATAATGCTAAATTGAGAAGGTAAAATAGAAATATAAATAGGAAACAGAAAGAAATGTACAGTGATCACCCATTTTCGGCCCACAATCTTTTTCATTGAAATCCAAGTCATATGAGTCGAGTCCATGTATGCTACGATGACGGTATGAATTTGAAGGCAAAATATTTTTGTGCAGATTTTAGATTAGGTCTTTCCCTGTCCATAATGCTAAATTGAGGAGGTAAAATATAAATAGGAAACAGAAGAGAAATGTACAGTGATCAACCATTTTCGGCCCACAATCTTTTTCATGGAAATCCCAGTCATATGACTCGAGTCATGCATGCTACGATCACGGTATGAATTTGAAAGCAAAATATTTTTGTGCAGATTTTAGATTAGGTCTTTCCCTGTCCATAATGCTAAATTGAGGAGGTAAAATAGAAATCTAAATATGAAACAGAAGAGAAATGTACAGTGATCACCCATTTTCGGCCCACAATCTTTCTCATGGAAATCCCAGTCATATGTGTCGAGTCCATGCATGCTACGATAACGGTATGAATTTGAAGGCAAAATATTTTTCTGCAGAGCTTAGATTAGGTCTTTACCTGTCCATAATGCTAAATTGAGGAGGTAAAATATAAATATAAATAGGAAACAGAAGAGAAATGTACAGTGATCACCCATTTTCCGCCCACATTCTTTTTCATGGAAATCCCAGTCATATGAGTCGAGTCATTCATGCTACGATCACGGTATGAATTTGAAGGCAAAATATTTTTTTGCAGATCATAGATTAGGTCTTTCCCTGTCCATAATGCTAAATTGAGAAGGTAAAATAGAAATATAAATAGAAAACAGAAGAGAAATGTACACTGATCACCCATTTTCGGCCCACAATCTTTTTCATGGAAATCCCAGTCATATGACTCGAGTCATGCATGCTACGATCACGGTATGAATTTGAAAGCAAAATATTTTTGTGCAGATTTTAGATTAGGTCTTTCCCTGTCCATAATGCTAAATTGAGGAGGTAAAATAGAAATCTAAATATGAAACAGAAGAGAAATGTACAGTGATCACCCATTTTCGGCCCACAATCTTTCTCATGGAAATCCCAGTCATATGTGTCGAGTCCATGCATGCTACGATCACGGTATGAATTTGAAGGCAAAATATTTTTCTGCAGAGCTTAGATTAGGTCTTTACCTGTCCATAATGCTAAATTGAGGAGGTAAAATATAAATATAAATAGGAAACAGAAGAGAAATGTACAGTGATCACCCATTTTCCGCCCACATTCTTTTTCATGGAAATCCCAGTCATATGAGTCGAGTCATTCATGCTACGATCACGGTATGAATTTGAAGGCAAAATATTTTTTTGCAGATCATAGATTAGGTCTTTCCCTGTCCATAATGCTAAATTGAGAAGGTAAAATAGAAATATAAATAGAAAACAGAAGAGAAATGTACACTGATCACCCATTTTCGGCCCACAATCTTTTTCATGGAAATCCCAGTCATATGAATCGAGTCCATGCATGCCACGATCACGGCATGAATTTGAAAGCAAAATATTTTTGTGCACATCTTAGATTAGGCCTTTCCCTGTCCATAATGCTAAATTGAGGAGGTAAAATAGAAATATAAATAGGAAACAGAAGAGAAATGTACAGTGATCACCCATTTTCGGCCCACAATCTTTTTCATGAAATCCCAGTCATATGAGTCGAGTCCATGCATGCTACGATCACGGTATGAATTTGAAGGCAAAATATTTTTTTGCAGATCATAGATTAGGTCTTTCCATGTCCATAATGCTAAATTGAGGAGTTAAATATAAATATAAATAGGAAACAGAAGAGAAATGTATAGTGATCACCCATTTTCGGCCCACAATCTTTTTCATGGAAATCCCAGTCATATGAGTCGAGTCCATGCATGCGACGATCACGGTATGAATTTGAACTCAAAATATTTTTTTGCAGATCTTAGATTATGTCTTTCCCTGTCCATAATGCTAAATGAAGGAAGTAAAATATAAATATAAATAGGAAACAGAAGAGAAATGTACAGAGATCACACATTTTCTGCCCACAATATTTTCATGGAAATCCCAGTCATATGAGTCGATTCCATACATGCTACGATCACGGTATGAATTTGAAGGCAAAATATTTTTTTGCAGATGTTAGTTTAGGTCTTTCCCTGTCCATAATGCTAAATGAAGGAAGTAAAATATAAATATAAATAGGAAACAGAAGAGAAGTGTACAGTGATCACCCATTTTCTGCCCAGAATCTTTTTCATGGAAATCCCAGTCAGATGAGTCATGTCCATACATGCTACGATCACGGTATGAATTTGAAAGCAAAATATTTTTGTGCAGAGCTTAGATTAGGCCTTTCCCTGTCCATAATGCTAAATTGACGACGTAAAATATAAATATAAATATGAAACAGAAGAGAAATGTACAGTGATCACCCATTTTCGGCCCACAATCTTTTTCATGGAAATCCCAGTCAAATGTGTCGAGTCCATGCATGCTACGATCACGGTATGAATTTGAAGGTAAAATATTTTTGTGCAGAGCTTAGATTAGGTCTTTACCTGTCCATAATGCTAAATTGAGGAGGTAAAATATAAATATAAATAGGAAACAGAAGAGAAATGTACAGTGATCACCCATTTTCGGCCCACATTCTTTTTCATGGAAATCCCAGTCATATTAGTCGAGTCATGCATCCTACGATCACGGTATGAATTTGAAGGCAAAATATTTTTGTGCAGATCATAGATTAGGTCTTTCCCTGTCCATAATGCTAAATTGAGAAGGTAAAATAGAAATATAAATAGAAAACAGAAGAGAAATGTACACTGATCACCCATTTCCTGCCCACAATCTTTTTCATGGAAATCCCAGTCATATGAGTCGAGTCCATGCATGCTACGATCACGGTATGAAGTTGAAAGCAAAATATTTTTGTGCAGATCTTAGATTAGGTCTTTCCCTGTCCATAATGCTAAATTGAGGAGTTAAATATAAATATAAATAGGAAACAGAAGAGAAATGTACAGTGATCACCCATTTTCGGCCCACCATCTTTTTCATGGAAATCCCAGTCATATGAGTCGAGTCCATGCATGCTACGATCACGGTATGAAGTTGAAAGCAAAATATTTTTGTGCAGATCTTAGATTAGGTCTTTCCCTGTCCATAATGCTAAATTGAGGAGTTAAATATAAATATAAATAGGAAACAGAAGAGAAATGTACAGTGATCACCCATTTTCGGCCCACAATCTTTTTCATGGAAATCCCAGTCATATGAGTCGAGTCCATGCATGCTACGATCACGGTATGAATTTGAAGTCAAAATATTTTTTTGCAGATCTTAGATGATGTCTTTCCCTGTCCATAATGCTAAATGAAGGAAGTAAAATATAAATATAAATAGGAAACAGAAGAGAAATGTACAGAGATCACCCATTTTCTGCCCACAATATTTTCATGGAAATCCCAGTCATACGAGTGGATTCCATACATGCTACGATCACGGTATGAATTTGAAGGCAAAATATTTTTTTGCAGATCTTAGATTAGGTCTTTCCCTGTCCATAATGCTAAATGAAGGAAGTAAAATATAAATATAAATAGGAAACAGAAGAGAAGTGTACAGTGATAATCCATTTTCTGCCCACCATCTTTTTCATGGAAATCCCAGTCATATGAGTCGAGTCCATAAATACTACGATCACGGTATGAATTTGAAGGCTAAATATTTTTGTGCAGATTTTAGATTAGGTCTTTCCCTGTCCATAATGCTAAATTGAGGAGGTAAAATTGAAATATAAATAGGAAACAGAAGAGAAATGTACAGTGATCATTCATTTTAGGGCCACAATCTTTTTTATGGAAATCCCAGTCATATGAGTCGAGTCATGCATGCTACGATCACGGTATGAATTTGAAGGCAAAATATTTTTGTGCAGATCTTAGATTAGGTCTTTCCCTGACCATAATGCTATTTTGAGAAGGTAAAATTGAAATATAAATAGGAAACAGAAGAGAAATGTACAGTGATCATTCATTTTAGGGCCACAATCTTTTTTATGGAAATCCCAGTCATATGAGTGGAGTCCATGCATGCTACGTTCACGGTATGAATTTGAAGGCAAAATATTTTTGTGCAGATTTTAGATTAGGTCTTTCCCTGTCCATAATGCTAAATTGAGGAGGTAAAATAGAAATATAAATAGAAAACAGATGAGAAATGTACACTGATCACCCATTTTCGGCCCACAATCTTTTTCATGGAAATCCCAGTCATATGAATCGAGTCATGCATGCTACGATCACGGTATGAATTTGAAGGCAAAATATTTTTTTGCAAATCATAGATTAGGTCTTTCCCTGACCATAATGCTAAATTGACGACGTAAAATAGAAATATAAATATGAAATAGAAGAGAAATGTACAGTGATCACCCATTTTCGGCCCACAATCTTTTTCATGGAAATCCCAGTCATATGTGTCGAGTCCATGCATGCTACGATCACGGTATGAATTTGAAGGCAAAATATTTTTGTGCAGGTTTAAGATTCGGTCTTTACCTGTCCATAATGCTAAATTGAGGAGGTAAAATATAAATATAAATAGAAAACAGAAGAGAAATGTACACTGATCACCCATTTTCGGCCCACAATCTTTTTCATGGAAATCCCAGTCATATGAATCGAGTCCATGCATGCCACGATCACGGCATGAATTTGAAAGCAAAATATTTTTGTGCACATCTTAGATTAGGCCTTTCCCTATCCATAATGCTAAATTAAGGAGGTAAAATAGAAATATAAATAGGAAACAGAAGGGAAATGTACAGTGATCACCCATTTTCGGCCCACAACCTTTTTCCTGGAAATCCCAGTCATATGCGTCGAGTCCAAGCATGCTACGACCACGGTATGAATTTGAAGGCAAAATATTTTTGTGCAGAGCTTAGATTAGGTCTTTCCCTGTCCATAATGCTAAATTGAGGAGGTAAAATATAAATATAAATAGGAAACAGAAGAGAAATGTACAGTGATCACCCATTTTCGGCCCACAATCTTTTTCATGGACATCCTAGTCATATGAGTCGAGTCCATGCATGCTACAATCACGGGATGAATTTGAAGGCAAAATATTTATTTGCAGATTTTAGATTAGGTCTTTCCCTGTCCATAATGCTAAATTGAGGAGATAAAATAGAAATATAAATAGGAAACAGAAGAGAAATGTACAGTGATCACCATTTTTCGGCCCACAATCTTTTTCATGGAAATCCCAGTCATATGAGTCGAGTCCATGCATGCTACGTTCAAGGTATGAATTTGAAGGCAAAATATTTTTGTGCAGATTTTAGATTAGGTCTTTCCCTTCTATAATGCTATTCTGAGAAGGTAAAATATAAATATAAACAGGAAACAGAGGAGAAATGTACAGTGATCAGCCATTTTCGGCCCACAATCATTTTCATTGAAATCCCTGTCATATGAGTCAAGTCCATGCATGCTACGATCACGGTATGAATTTGAAGGCAAAATATTTTTGTGCAGATTTTAGATTAGGTCTTTCCCTGTCCATAATGTTAAATTGAGGAGGTAAAATAGAAATATAAATAGGAAACAGAAGAGAAATGTACAGTGATCACCGATTTTCGGCCCACAAACTTTTTCATGGAAATCCCAGTCATATGAGTCGAGTCCATGCATGCTACGATCACGGTATGAAATTGAAGGCAAAATATTTTTGTGCACATTTTAGATTAGGTCTTTCCCTGTCCATAATGCTAAATTGAGGAGGTAAAATATAAATATAAATAGAAAACAGAAGAGAAATGTACAGTGATCACCTATTTTCGGCCCACAATCTTTTTCATGGAAATCCCAGTCATATGAGTCGAGTCCATGCATGCTACGATCACGGTATGAATTTGAAGGCAAAATATTTTTGTGCAGATTTTAGATTAGGTCTTTCCCTTCTATAAAGCTATTCTGAGAAGGTAAAATAGAAATATAAACAGGAAACAGAGGAGAAATGTACAGTGATCAGCCATTTTAGGCCCACAATCATTTTCATTGAAATCCCTGTCATATGAGTCAAGTCCATGCATGCTACGATCACGGTATGAATTTGAAGGCAAAATATTTTTGTGCAGATTTTAGATTCGGTCTTTCCCTGTCCATAATGTTAAATTGAGGAGGTAAAATAGAAATAGAAATAGGAAACAGAAGAGAAATGTACAGTGATCACCGATTTTCGGCACACAAACTTTTTCATGGAAATCCCAGTCATATGAGTCGAGTCCATGCATGCTACGATCACGGTATGAATTTGAAGGCAAAATATTTTTGTGCAGATCTTAGATTAGGTCTTTCCCTGTCCATAATGCTAAATTGAGGAGGTAAAATTGAAATATAAATAGGAAACAGAAGAGAAATGTACAGTGATCACCCATTTTCGGCCCACAATCTTTTTCATGGAAATCCCAGTCATATGAGTCGAGTCCATGCATGCTACGATCACGGTATGAATTTGAAAGGAAAATATTTTTGTGCAGATTTTAGATTAGGTCTTTCCCTGTCCATAATGCTAAATTGAGGAGGTAAAATAGAAATATAAATAGGAAACAGAAGAGAAATGTACAGTGATCACCCGTTTTCGGCCCACAATCTTTTTCATGGAAATCCCAGTCATATGAGTCGAGTCCATGCATGCTACGATCACGGTATGAATTTGAAGGCAAAATATTTTTGTGCAGATCTTAGATTATGTCTTTCCCTGTCCATAATGCTAAATTGAGGAGGTAAAATATAAATATAAATAGGAAACAGAAGAGAAATGTACAGTGATCACCCATTTTGGGCCCACAATCTTTTTCATGGAAATCCCAGTCATATGAGTCGAGTCCATTCATGCTACGAATACGGTTTAATTTGAAGGCAAAATATTTTTTTGCAAATTTTAGATAAGGTCTTTCCCTGTTCATAATGCTAAATTAAGGAGGTAAAATATAAATATAAATAGGAAACAGAAGAGAAATGTACAGTGATCACCCATTTTCTGCTGACAATCTTTTTCATGGAAATCCCATTCATATGAGTCGTGTCCATGCATGCTACGATCACGGTATGAATTTGAAGGCAAAATATTACTGTGCAGAGCTTAGATTAGTTCTTTCCCTGTCCATAATGCTAAATTGAGGAGGTAAAATATAAATATAAATAGGAAACAGAAGAGAAATGTACAGTGTTCACCCATTTTCTTCCCACAATCTCTTTCATGGAAATGCCAGTCTTAGATTAGGTCTTTCCCTGTCCATAATGCTAAATTAAAGCAGTAAAATATAAATATAAATAGGAAACAGAAGAGAAATGTACAGTGATCACCCATTTTCGGCCCACAATCTTTTTCATGGAAATCCCAGTCATATGAGTCGTGTCCATGCATGCTACGATCACGGTATGAATTTGAAGGCAAAATATTTTTGTGCAGATCTTAGATTAGGTCTTTCCCTGTCCATAATGCTAAATTGAGGAGGTAAAATAGAAATATAAATAGGAAACAGAAGAGAAATGTACAGTGATCACCCATTTTCTGCCCACAATCTTTTTCATGGAAATCCCAGTCTTATGAGTCGAGTCCATGCATACTACGTTCATGTATGAATTTTAAGGCAAAATATTTTTGTGCTGATCTTAGATTAGGTCTTTCACTGTCCATAATGCTAAATTGAGGAAGTAAAATATAAATATAAATAGGAAGCAGAAGAGAAATGTACAGTGATCACCCATTTTCTGCCCACAATCTATTTCATGGAAATCCCAGTCATATGAGTTGAGTCCATGTATGTTACGATCACGGTAGGAATTTGAAGGCAAAAAAATATTTTGCCGATCTTAGATTTTGGTCTTTCCCTGTCCATAATGCTAAATTGAGGAGGTAAAATATAAATATAAATAGGAAACAGAAGAGAAATGTACAGTGATCACCCATTTTCTGCCCATAATCTCTTTCATGGAAATGTCAGTCTTAGATTAGGTCTTTCCCTGTCCATAATGCTAAATTAAAGCAGTAAAATAGAAATATAAATAGGAAACAGAAGAGAACTGTACAGTGATCACCCATTTTCGGCCCACAATCTATTTCATGGAAATCCCAGTCATATGAGTCAAGTCCATGCATGCTACGATCACGGTATGAATTTGAAGGCAAAAAAATATTTTGCCGATCTTAGATTTGGTCTTTCCCTGTCCATAATGCTAAATTGAGGAGGTAAAATATAAATATAAATAGGAAACAGAGGAGAATTGTACAGTGATCACCCATTTTCGGCCCACAATCTCTTTCATGGAAATGCCAGTCTTAGATTAGGTCTTTCCCTGTCCATAATGCTAAATTGAGGAGGTAAAATATAAATATAAATAGGAAACAGAAGAGAAATGTACAGTGATCACCCATTTTCGGCCCACAATCTTTTTCATGGAAATCCCAGTCATATGAGTCGAGTCCATACAAGCTACGATTACGGTATGAATTTGAAGGCAAAATATTTTTGTGCAGATATTAGATTAGGTCTTTCCCTGTGCA
Source organism: Acanthosepion lycidas (assembly GCA_963932145.1). NCBI lineage: Eukaryota > Metazoa > Mollusca > Cephalopoda > Sepiida > Sepiidae > Acanthosepion > Acanthosepion lycidas. The sequence continues at coordinate 267,780 of CAWVQA010001282.1, read as the reverse complement.
TAATGCTAAATTGAGGTGGTAAAATAGAAATATAAATAGGAAACAGAAAAGAAATGTACAGTGATCACCCATTTTCGGCCCACAATCTTTTTCATGGAAATCCCAGTCATATGAGTCGAGTCCATGCATGCTACGATCACGGTATGAATTTGAAGGCAAAATATTTTTTTGCAGATCTTAGATTAGGTCTTTCCCTGTCCATAATGCTAAATTGAGGAGGTAAAATAGAAATATAAATAGGAAACAGAAGAGAAATGTACAGTGATCACCCATTTTCGGCCCACAATCTTTTTCATGGAAATCCCAGTCATATGAGTCGAGTCCCTGCATGCTATGATCACGGTATGAATTTGAAGGCAAAATATTTTTGTGCAGATCTTAGATTAGGTCTTTCCCTGTCCATAATGCTAAATTGAGGAGGTAAAATAGAAATATAAATAGGAAACAGAAGAGAAATGTACAGTGATCACCCATTTCCGGCCCACAATCTTTTTCATGGAAATCCCAGTCATATGAGTCGAGTCCATACATGCTACGATCACGGTATGAATTTGAAGGCAAAATATTTTTGTGCAGATATTAGATTAGGTCTTTCCTGGTCCATAATGCTTAATTGAGGAGTTAAAATATAAATATAAATAGGAAACAGAAGAGAAATGTACAGTGATCACCCATTTTCGGCTCGCAATCATTTTCAAGGAAATCCCAGTCATATGAGTCGAGTCCATACATGCTACGATCACGGTATGAATTTGAATGCAAAATATTTTTGTGCAGAGCTTAGATTAGGTCTTTCCCTGTCCATAATGCTAAATTGAGGAGATAAAATAGAAATATAAATAGGAAACAGAACAGAAATGTACAGTGATCACCCACTTTCGGCCTACAATCTTTTTCATGGAAATCAGAATCATATGAGTTGAGTCCATGAATGCTACGATCAGCGTATAAATTTGAAGGCAAAATATCTTTGTGCAGATCTTAGATTAGGTCTTTCCCTGGCCATATTGCTAAATTGAGGAGGTAAAATAGAAATATAAATTGGAAACAGAAGAGAAATGTACAGTGATCACCTGTTTTCGGCTCACATTCTTTTTCATGGAAATCCCAGTGATATGAGTCGAGTCCATGCATGCTACGATCACGGTATGAATTGGAAGGCAAAATATTTTTGTGCAGATCTTAGATTAGGTCTTTCCCTGTCCATAATGCTAAATTGAGGAGGTAAAATATAAATATAAATAGGAAACAGAAGAGAAATGTACAGTGATCACCCATTTTCTGCCCACAATCTTTTTCATGGAAATCCCAGTCATATGAGTCGAGTCCATGCATGCTACGATCATGGTATGAATTTGAAGGCAAAAATATTTTTGTGCAGTTCTTAGATTAGGTCTTTCCCTGTCAATAATGCTAAATTGAGGTGATAAAATATAAATATAAATAGGAAACAGAAGAGAAATGTACAGTGATCACCCATTTTCGGCCCACAATCTTTTTCTTGGAAATCCCAGTCATATGATTCGAGTCCATGCATGCTACGATCACGGTACTAACTTGAAGGCAAAATATTTCTGTGCAGATTTTAGATTAGGTCTTTCCCTCTCCATAATGCTAAATTGAGGAGATAAAATAGAAATAGAAATAGGAAACAGAAGAGAAATGTACAGTGATCACCCATTTTCGGCCCACAATCTTTTTCATGGAAATCCCAGTCATATGAGTCGAGTCCATGCATGCTACGATCACGGTATCAATTTGAAGGCAAAATATTTTTGTGCAGATCTTAGATTAGGTCTTTCCCTGTCCATAATGCTAAATTGAGGAGGTAAAATATAAATATAAATAGGAAACAGAAGAGAAATGTACAGTGATCACCTGTTTTCGGCTCACATTCTTTTTCATGGAAATCCCAGTGATATGAGTCGAGTCCATGCATGCTACGATCACGGTATGAATTGGAAGGCAAAATATTTTTGTGCAGATCTTAGATTAGGTCTTTCCCTGTCCATAATGCTAAATTGAGGAGGTAAAATATAAATATAAATAGGAAACAGAAGAGAAATTTACAGTGATCACCCATTTTCGGCCCACAATCTTTTTCATGGAAATCCCAGTCATATGAGTCCAGTCCATGCATGCTACGATCACGGTATGAATTTGAAGGCAAAATATTTTTGTGCAGATGTTAGATTATGTCTTTCTCTGTCCATAATGCTAAATTGAGGAGGTAAAATAGAAATATAAATAGGAAACAGAAGAGAAATGTACAGTGATCACCCATTTTTGGCCCACAATCTTTTTCATGGAAATCCGAGTCATATGAGTTGAGTCCATGAATGCTACGATCAGCGTATAAATTTGAAGGCAAAATATCTTTGTGCAGATCTTAGATTAGGTCTTTCCCTGGCCATATTGCTAAATTGAGGAGGTAAAATAGAAATATAAATTGGAAACAAGAGAAATGTACAGTGATCACCCATTTTCGGCCCACAATCTTTTTCATGGAAATCCCAGTCATATGAGTCGAGTCGGTGCATGCTACGATCACGGTATGAATTTGAAGGCAAAATATATTTTTGCAGATCTTAGATTAGGTCTTTCCCTGTCCATAATGCTAAATTGAGGACGTAAAATAGAAATATAAATAGGAAACAGAAGAGAAATGTACAGTGATCACCCATTTTCGGCCCACAATCTTTTTCATGGATATCCCAGTGATATGAGTCGGGTCCATGCATGCTACGATCACGGTATGAATTTGAAGGCAAAATATTTTTGTGCAGAACTTCGATTAGGACTTTCCCTGTCCATAATGCTAAATTGAGGAGGTAAAATATAAATATGAATAGGAAACAGAAGAGAAATGTACAGTGATCACCCATTTTCGGCCCACAATCTTTTTCTTGGAAATCCCAGTCATATGATTCGAGTCCATGCATGCTACGTTCACGGTACTAACTTGAAGGCAAAATATTTCTGTGCAGATTTTAGATTAGGTCTTTCCCTCTCCATAATGCTAAATTGAGGAGATAAAATTGAAATAGAAATAGGAAACAGAAGAGAAATGTACAGTGATCACCCATTTTCGGCCCACAATCTTTTTCATGGAAATCCCAGTCATATGAGTCGAGTCCATGCATGCTACGATCACGGTATGAATTTGAAGGCAAAATATTTTTGTGCAGATCTTAGATTAGGTCTTTCCCTGTCCATAATGCTAAATTGAGGAGGTAAAATAGAAATATAAATAGGAAACAGAAGAGAAATGTACAGTGATCACCCATTTTCGGCGCACAATCTTTTTCATGGAAATCCAAGTCATATGAGTCGAGTCCATGCATGCTACGATCACGGTATGAATTTCAAGGCAAAATATTTTTGTGCAGATCTTAGATTAGGTCTTTCCCTGTCCATAAAGCTAAATGAAGGAAGTAAAATATAAATATAAATAGGAAACAGAAGAGACATGTACAGTGATCACCCATTTTTGGCCCACAATCTTTTTCATGGAAATCCCAGTCGTATGAGTCGAGTCCATGCATGCTACGATCATGGTATGAATTTGAAGGCAAAATATTTTTGTGCAGATCTTAGGTTAGGTCTTTCCCTGTCCATAATGCTAAATTGAGGAGGTAAAATATAAATATAAATAGGAAATAGAAGAGAAATGTACAGTGATCACCCATTTTCGGCCCACAATCTTTTTCATGGAAATCCCAGTCATATGAGTCGAGTCCATGCATGCTACGATCACGGTATGAATTTGAAGGCAAAATATTTTTGTGCAGATCTTAGATTAGGTCTTTCCCTGTCCATAATGCTAAATTGAGGAGCTAAAATATAAATATAAATAGGAAACAGAAGAGAAATGTACAGTGATCACCCATTTTCGGCCCACAATCTTTTTCAATGAAATCCCAGTGATATGTGTAGAATTCATGCATGCTACGATCACGGTATGAATTTGAAGTCAAAATATTTTTGTGCAGATTTAGATTAGGTCTTTCCCTGTCCATAATGCTAAATTGAGGAGGTAAAATATAAATATAAATAGAAAACAGAAGAGAAATGTACAGTGATCACCCATTTTCGGCCCACAATCTTTTTCATGGAAATCCCAGTCATATGAGTCGAGTCCATGCATGCTACGATCACGGTATGAATTTGAAGGCAAAATATTTATGTGCAGAGCTTAGATTAGGTCTTTCCCTGGCCATAATGCTAAATTGTGGAGGTAAAATAGAAATATAAATAGAAAACAGAAGAGAAATGTACAGTGATCACCCATTTTCGGCCCACAATCTTTTTCATGGAAATCCCAGTCATATGAGTCGAGTCCATGCATGCTACGATGACGTTATGAATTTGAAGGCAAAATATTTTTGTGCAGAGCTTAGATTAGGTCTTTCCCTGGCCATGTTGCTAAATTGAGGAGGTAAAATTAAAATATAAATAGGAAACAGAAGAGAAATGTACAGTGATCACCCATTTTCGGCCCACAATCTTTTTCATGGAAATCCCAGTCATATGAGTCGAGTCCATGCATGCTACGATCACGGTATGAATTTGAAGGCAAAATATTTTTGTGCAGTTCTTAGATTAGGTCTTTCCCTGGCCATAATGCTAAATTGAGGAGCTAAAATATAAATATAAATAGGAAACAGAAGAGAAATGTACAGTGATCACCCATTTTCGGCCCACAATCTTTTTCATGGAAATCCCAGTCATATGAGTCGAGTCCATGCATGCTACGATCACGGTATGAATTTGAAGGCAACATATTTTTTTGCAGATTTTAAATTAGGTATTTCCCTGTCCATAATGCTAAATTGAGGAGGTAAAATATAAATATAAATAGGAAACAGAAGAGAAATGTACAGTGATCACCCATTTTCGGCCCACAATCTTTTTCATGGAAATCCCAGTCATATGAGTCGAGTCCATGCATGCTACGATCACGGTATGAATTTGAAGGCAACATATTTTTTTGCAGATTTTAAATTAGGTCTTTCCCTGTCCATAATGCTAAATTGAGGAGGTAAAATATAAATATAAATAGGAAACAGAAGAGAAATGTACAGTGATCACCCATTTTCGGCCCACAATCTTTTTCATGGAAATCCCAGTCATATGAGTCGAGTCCATGCATGCTACGATGACGTTATGAATTTGAAGGCAAAATATTTTTGTGCAGAGCTTAGATTAGGTCTTTCCCTGGCCATGTTGCTAAATTGAGGAGGTAAAATAAAAATATAAATAGGAAACAGAAGAGAAATGTACAGTGATCACCCATTTTCGGCCCACAATCTTTTTCATGGAAATCCCAGTCATATGAGTCGAGTCCATGCATGCTACGATCACGGTATGAATTTGAAGGCAAAATAATTTTGTGCAGATCTTAGATGAGGTCTTTCCCTGTCCATAATGCTAAATTGAGGAGGTAAAATTGAAATATAAATAGGAAACAGAAGAGAAATGTACAGTGATCACCCATTTTCGGCCCACAATCTTTTTCATGGAAATCCTAGTCATATGAGTCGAGTCCATGCATGCTACGATCACGGTACTAACTTGAAGGCAAAATATTTCTGTGCAGATTTTAGATTAGGTCTTTCCCTCTCCATAATGCTAAATTGAGGAGATAAAATAGAAATAGAAATAGGAAACAGAAGAGAAATGTACAGTGATCACCCATTTTCGGCCCACAATCTTTTTAATGGAAATCCCAGTCATATGAGTCGAGTCCATGCATGCTACGATCACGGTATGAATTTGAAGGCAAAATATTTTTGTGCAGATCTTAGATTAGGTCTTTCCCTGTCCATAATGCTAAATTGAGGAGGTAAAATTGAAATATAAATAGGAAACAGAAGAGAAATGTACAGTGATCACCCATTTTCGGCCCACAATCTTTTTCATGGAAATCCCAGTCATATGAGTCGAGTCCATGCATGCTACGATCACGGTACTAACTTGAAGGCAAAATATTTCTGTGCAGATTTTAGATTAGGTCTTTCCCTCTCCATAATGCTAAATTGAGGAGATAAAATAGAAATAGAAATAGGAAACAGAAGAGAAATGTACAGTGATCACCCATTTTCGGCCCACAATCTTTTTAATGGAAATCCCAGTCATATGAGTCGAGTCCATGCATGCTACGATCACGGTATGAATTTGAAGGCAAAATATTTTTGTGCAGATCTTAGATTAGGTCTTTCCCTGTCCATAATGCTAAATTGAGGAGGTAAAATATAAATATAAATAGGAAACAGAAGAGAAATGTACAGTGATCACCCATTTTCGGCCCACAATCTTTTTCATGGAAATCCAAGTCATATGAGTCGAGTCCATGCATGCTATGATCACGGTATGAATTTGAAGGCAAAATATTTTTTTGCAGATCTTAGATTAGGTCTTTCCCTGTCCATAATGCTAAATTGAGGAGGTAAAATATAAATATAAATAGGAAACAGAAGAGAAATGTACAGTGATCACCCATTTTCTGCCCACTATCTTTTTCATTGAAATCCCAGTCATATCAGTCGAGTCTATGCATGCTACGATCACGGTATGAATTTGAAGGCAAAATATTTTTTTGCAGAGCTTAGATTAGGTCTTTCCATGTCCATAATACTAAATTGAGGAGGTAAAATATAAATATAAATAGGAAACAGAAAAGAAATGTACAGTGATCACATATTTTCGGCTCACAATCTTTTTCATGTAAATCCCAGTCATATGAGTCGAGTCCATGCATGCTACGATCACGGTATGAATTTGAAGGCAAAATATTTTTGTGCAGAGCTTAGATTAGGTCTTTCCCTGTCCATAATGCTAAATTGAGGAGGTAAAATATAAATATAACTAGGAAACAGAAGAGAAATGTACAGTGATCGCCCATTTTCGGCCTACAATCTTTTTCATGGAAATCCCAGTCATATGAGTCGAGTCCATGCATGCTACGATCACGGTATGAATTTGAAAGCAAAATATTTTTGTGAAGATTTTAGATTAGGACTTTAATTTTCCATAATACTAAATTGAGAAGCTAAAATAGAAATATAAATAGGAAATAGAAGACAAATGTACAGTGATCACCCATTTTCGGCCCACAATCTTTTACATGGAAATCCCAGTCATATGAGTCGCTTCCATGCATGCTACGATCACGGTATGAATTTGAAGGAAAAATATTTTTGTGTAGATTTTAGATTAGGTCTTTCCCTGTCCATAATGCTAAATTGAGGAGATAAAATATAATTATAAATAGGAAACAGAAGAGAAATGTACAGTGATCACCCATTTTCGGCCCACAAACTTTTTCATGGAAATCCCAGTCATATTAGTCTATTCAACTCATGCTACGATCACGGTATGAATTTGAAGGCAAAATATTTTTGTGCAGATTTTAGATTATATCTTTCCCTGTCCATAATGCTAAATTGAGGAGGTAAAATAGAAATATAAATAGTAAACAGAAGAGAAATGTACAGTGATCACCCATTTTCGGCCCACAATCTTTTTCATGGAAATCCCAGTCATATGAGTCCAGTCCATGCATGCTACGATCACGGTATGAATTTGAAGGCAAAATATTTTTGTGCAGATCTTAGATTATGTCTTTCTCTGTCCATAATGCTAAATTGAGGAGGTAAAATAGAAATATAAATTGGAAACAAGAGAAATGTACAGTGATCACCCATTTTCGGCCCACAATCTTTTTCATGGAAATCCCAGTCATATGAGTCGAGTCGGTGCATGCTACGATCACGGTATGAATTTGAAAGCAAAATATTTTTGTGAAGATTTTAGATTAGGACTTTAATTTTCCATAATACTAAATTGAGAAGCTAAAATAGAAATATAAATAGGAAATAGAAGACAAATGTACAGTGATCACCCATTTTCGGCCCACAATCTTTTACATGGAAATCCCAGTCATATGAGTCGCTTCCATGCATGCTACGATCACGGTATGAATTTGAAGGAAAAATATTTTTGTGCAGATTTTAGATTAGGTCTTTCCCTGTCCATAATGCTAAATTGAGGAGATAAAATATAATTATAAATAGGAAACAGAAGAGAAATGTACAGTGATCACCCATTTTCTGCCCACAAACTTTTTCATGGAAATCCCAGTCATATTAGTCGATTCAACTCATGCTACGATCACGGTATGAATTTGAAGGCAAAATATTTTTGTGAAGATTTTAGATTATATCTTTCCCTGTCCATAATGCTAAATTGAGGAGGTAAAATAGAAATATAAATAGTAAACAGAAGAGACATGTACAGTGATCACCCATTTTCGGCCCACAATCTTTTTCATGGAACTCCCAGTCATATGAGTCGAGTCCATGCATGCTACGATCACGGTATGAATTTGAAGGCAAAATATTTCGTGCAGATTTTAGATTAGGTCTTTCCCTGTCCATAATGCTAAATTGAGGAGATAAAATATAATTATAAATAGGAAACAGAAGAGAAATGTACAGTGATCACCCATTTTCGGCCCACAAACTTTTTCATGGAAATCCCAGTCATATTAGTCGATTCAATGCATGCTACGATCACGGTATGAATTTGAAGGCAAAATATTTTTGTGCAGATTTTAGATTATATCTTTCTCTGTCCATAATGCTAAATTGAGGAGGTAAAATAGAAATATAAATAGTAAACAGAAGAGAAATGTACAGTGATCACCCATTTTCTGCCCACAAACTTTTTCATGGAAATCACAGTCATATGAGTCGAGTCCATGCATGCTACGATCACGGTATGAATTTGAAGGCAAAATATTTTTGTGCAGATTTTAGATTAGCTCTTTCCCTGTCCATAATGCTAAATTGAGGAGGTAAAATAGAAATAGAAATAGGAAACAGAAGAGAAATGTACAGTGATCACCCATTTGCGGCCCACAATCTTTTTCCTGGAAATCCCAGTCATATGAGTCAAGTCATGCATGCTACGATCACGGTATGAATTTGAAGGCAAAATATTTTTGTGCAGATTTTAGATTAGGTCTTTCCCGGTCCATAATTCCAAATTGAGGAGGTAAAATAGAAATATAAATAGGAAACAGAAAAGTAATGTACAGTGATCACCCATTTTCGGCCCACAATCCTTTTCATGGAAATCCCAGTCATATGAGTCGAGTCCATGCATGCTACGATCACGGTATGAATTTGAAGGAAAAATATTTTTGTGCAGATTTTAGATTAGGTCTTTCCCTGTCCATAATGCTAAATTGACGAGGTAAAATATAAATATAAATAGGAAACAGAAGAGAAATGTACAGTGATTACCCATTTTCTGCCCACTATCTTTTTCATTGAAATCCCAGTGATATCAGTCGAGTCTATGCATGCTACGATCACGGTATGAATTTGAAGGCAAAATATTTTTTTGCAGATTTTAGATTACGTCTTTCCCGGTCCAAAATGCTAAATGTAGGAGGTAAAATATAAATATAAATAGGAAACAGAAAAGAAATGTACAGTGATCACCTATTTTCGGCTCACAATCTTTTTCATGTAAATCCCAGTCATGTGAGTCGAGTCCATGCATGCTACGATCACGGTATGAATTTGAAGGCAAAATATTTTTGTGCAGAGCTTAGATTAGGTCTTTCCCTGTCCATAATGCTAAATTGAGGAGGTAAAATATAAATATAACTAGGAAACAGAAGAGAAATGTACAGTGATCGCCCATTTTCGGCCTACAATCGTTTTCATGGAAATCCCAGTCATATGAGTCGAGTCCATGCATGCTACGATCACGGTATGAATTTGAAAGCAAAATATTTTTGTGAAGATTTTAGATTAGGACTTTAATTTTCCATAATACTAAATTGAGAAGCTAAAATAGAAATATAAATAGGAAATAGAAGACAAATGTACAGTGATCACCCATTTTCGGCCCACAATCTTTTACATGGAAATCCCAGTCATATGAGTCGCTTCCATGCATGCTACGATCACGGTATGAATTTGAAGGAAAAATATTTTTGTGCAGATTTTAGATTAGGTCTTTCCCTGTCCATAATGCTAAATTGAGGAGATAAAATATAATTATAAATAGGAAACAGAAGAGAAATGTACAGTGATCACCCATTTTCGGCCCACAACCTTTTTCATGGAAATCCCAGTCATATTAGTCGATTCAACTCATGCTACGATCACGGTATGAATTTGAAGGCAAAATATTTTTGTGAAGATTTTAGATTATATCTTTCCCTGTCCATAATGCTAAATTGAGGAGGTAAAATAGAAATATAAATAGTAAACAGAAGAGAAATGTACAGTGATCACCCATTTTCGGCCCACAATCTTTTTCATGGAACTCCCAGTCATATGAGTCGAGTCCATGCATGCTACGATCACGGTATGAATTTGAAGGCAAAATATTTTTGTGCAGAGCTTAGATTAGGTCTTTCCCTGTCCATAATGCTAAATTGAGGAGGTAAAATATAAATATAAATAGGAAACAGAAGAGAAATGTTCAGTGACCGCCCATTTTCGGCCCACAATCTTTTTCATGGAAATCCCAGTCATATGAGTCGAGTCAATGCATGCTACGATCACGGTTTGAATTTGAAGGCAAAATATTTTTGTGCAGATCTTAGATTTGATCTTTCCTTGTCCATAATGCTAAATTGAGGAGGTAAAATAGAAATATAAATAGGAAACAGAAGAGAAATGTACAGTGATCACCCATTTTCGGCCCACAATCTTTTTCATGGAACTTCCAGTCATATGAGTCGAGTCCATGCATGCTACGATCACGGTATGAATTTGAAAGCAAAATATTTTTGTGAAGATTTTAGATTAGGACTTTAATTTTCCATAATACTAAATTGAGAAGCTAAAATAGAAATATAAATAGGAAATAGAAGACAAATGTACAGTGACCACCCATTTTCGGCCCACAATCTTTTTCATAGAAATCCCAGTCATATGAGTCGAGTCCATTCATGCTACGATCACGGTATGAATTTGAAGGCAAAATATTTTTGTGAAGCTTTCAGATTAGGTCTTTCCCTGTCCATAATGCTAAATTGAGCAGGTAAAATAGAAATATAAATAGGAAACAGAAGAGAAATGTACAGTGACCACCCATTTTCGGCCCACAATCTTTTTCATGGAAATCCCAGTCATATGAGTCGAGTCCATGCATGCTACGTTCACGGTATGAATTTGGAGGCAAAATATTTTTGTGCAGATCTTAGATTAGGTCTTTCCCTGTCCATAATGCTAAATTGAGGAGGTACAATAGAAATATAAATAGGAAACAGAAGAGAAATGTACAGTGATCACCCATTTTCGGCCCACAATCTCTTTCATGGAAATCCCAGTCATATGAGTCGAGTACATGCATTCTACGATCACGGTATGAATTTGAAGGCAAAATATTTTTGTGCAGAGCTTAGATTAGGTCTTTCCCTGTCCATAATGCTAAATTGAGGAGGTACAATAGAAATATAAATATGAAACAGAAGAGAAATGTACAGTGATCTCGCATATTCGGCCCACAAACTTTTTCATGGAAATCCCAGTCATATGAGTCGAGTCCATGCATGCTACGATCACGGTATGAATTTGAAGGCAAAATATTTTTGTGCAGAGCTTAGATTATGTCTTTCACTGGCCATAATGCTAAATTGAGGAGGTAAAATAGAAATATAAATAGGAAACAGAAGAGAAATGTACAGTGATCACCCATTTTCGGCCCACAATCTCTTTCATGGAAATCCCAGTCATATGAGTCGAGTCCATGCATGCTACGATCACGGTATGAATTTGAAGGCAAAATATTTTTGTGCAGATATTAGATTATGTCTTTCCCTGTCCATAATGCTAAATTGAGGAGGTAAAATAGAAATATAAATAGGAAACAAAAGAGAAATATACAGTGATCACGCATTTTCGGCCCACAATCTTTTTCATAGAAATCCCAGTCATATGAGTCGAGTCCATGCATGCTACGATCACGGTATGAATTTGAAGGCAAAATATTTTTGTGAAGCTTTCAGATTAGGTCTTTCCCTGACCATAATGCTAAATTGAGCAGGTAAAATAGAAATATAAATACGAAACAGAAGAGAAATGTACAGTGACCACCCATTTTCGGCCCACAATCTTTTTCATGGAAATCCAAGTCATATGAGTCGAGTCCATGCATGCTACGTTCACGGTATGAATTTGGAGGGAAAATATTTTTGTGCAGATCTTAGATTAGGTCATTCCCTGTCCATAATGCTAAATTGAGGAGGTAAAATAGAAATATAAAGAGGAAACAGAAGAGAAATGTACAGTGATCACCTATTTTCGGCCCACAATCTTTTTCATGGAAGTTCCAGTCATATGAGTCGAGTCCATGCATGCTACGATCACGGTATGAATTTGAAGGCAAAATATTTTTCTGCAGATCTTAGATTAGGTCTTTCCCTGTCCATAATGCTGAATTGAGGAGGTAAAATATAAATATAAATAGGAAACAGAAGAGAAATGTACAGTGATCACCCATTTTCGGCCCACAATCTTTTTAATGGAAATCCCAGTCATATGAGTCGAGTCCATGCATGCTACGAACATGGTATGAATTTGAAGGCAAAATATTTTTGTGCAGATCTTAGATTAAGTCTTTCACTGTCCATAATGCTAAATTGAGGAGGTAAAATATAAATATATATAGGAAACAGAAGAGAAATGTACAGTGATCACCCATTTTCGGCCCACAATTTTTTTCATGGAAATCCCAGTCATATGAGTTGAGTCAGTGCATGCTACGATGACGGTATGAATTTCAAGGCAAAATATTTTTGTGCAGATCTTAGATTAAGTCTTTCCCTGTCCATAATGCTGAATTGAGGAGGTAAAATAGAAATATAAATAGGAAACAGAAGAGAAATGTACAGTGATCTCCCATTTTCGGCCCACAATCTTTTTCATGGAAATCCCAGTCATATGAGTCGTGTCCATGCATGCTACGATCACGGTATGAATTTGAAGGCAAAATATTTTTGTGCAGATCGTAGATTAGGTCTTTCCCTGTCCATAATGCTGAATTGAGGAGGTAAAATATAAATATAAATAGGAAACAGAAGAGAAATGTACAGTGATCTCCCATTTTCAGCCCACAATCTTTTTCATGGAAATCCCAGTAATATGAGTCGTGTCCATGCATGCTACGATCACGGTATGAATTTGAAGGCAAAATATTTTTGTGCACATCTTAGATTAGGTCTTTCCCTGTCCATAATGCTAAATTGAGGAGGTAAAATAGAAATATAAATAGGAAACAGAAGAGAAATGTACAGTGATCACCCGTTTTCGGCCCACAATCTTTTTCATGGAAATCCCAGTCATATGAGTCGAGTCCATGCATGCTACGATCACGGTATGAATTTGAAGGCAAAATATTTTTGTGCAGATCTTAGATTAGGTCTTTCCCTGTCCATAATGCTAAATTGAGGAGTAAAATAGAAATATAAATAGGAACCAGAAGAGAAATGTTCAGTGATCACCCATTTTCGGCCCACAATCTTTTTCATGGAAATCCCAGTCATATGAATCGAGTCAATGCATGCTACGATCACGGTATGAATTTGAAGGCAAAATATTTTTGTGCAGATCTTAGATTAGGTCTTCCCTGTCCATAATGCTAAATTGAGGAGGTAAAATATAAATATAAATAGGAAAGAGAAGAGAAATGTACAGTGATCACCCATTTTCGGCCCACAATCTCTTTCATGGAAATCCCAGTCATATGAGTCGAGTCCATGCATGCTACGATCACGGTATGAATTTGAAGGCAAAATATTTTTGTGCAGATCTTAGATTAGGTCTTTCCCAGTCCATAATGCTGAATTGAGGAAGTAAAATAGAAATATAAATAGGAAACAGAAGAGAAATGTACAGTGATCTCCCATTTTCGGCCCACAATCTTTTTCATGGAAATCCCAGTCATATGAGTCGAGTCCATGCATGCTACGATCACGGTATGAATTTGAAGGCCAAATATTTTTGTGCAGATCTTAGATTAGGTCTTTCCCTGTCCATAATGCTAAATTGAGGAGTTAAATAGAAATATAAAAAGGAACCAGAAGAGAAATGTACAGTGATCACCCATTTTCGGCCCACAATCTCTTTCATGGAAATCCTAGTCATATGAGTCGAGTCCATGCATGCTACGATCACGGTATGAATTTGAAGGCAAAATATTTTTGTGCAGATCTTAGATTAGGTCTTTCCCTGTCCATAATGCTGAATTGAGGAGGTAAAATATAAATATAAATAGGAAACAGAAGAGAAATGTACAGGGATCTCCCATTTTCGGCCCACAATCTTTTTCATGGAAATCCCAGTCATATGAGTCGAGTCCATGCATGCTACGATCACGGTATGAATTTGAAGGCAAAATATTTGTGTGCAGAGATTAGATAATATTTTCACTATCCAAAATGCTAAATTGAGGAGGTAAAATATAAATATAAATAGGAAACAGAAGAGAAATGTACAGTGATCACCCATTTTCAGCCCACAATCTTTTCATTGGAATTCCCAGTCATATGAGTCGAGTCCATGCATGATCACCCATTTTCTGCCCACATTCTTTTTCACGGAAATCCCAGTCATATGAGTCGAGTCCATGCATGCTACGATCACGGTATGAATTTGAAGGCAAAATATTTTTGTGCAGATCTTAGATTAGGTCTTTCCCTGTCCATAATGCTAAATTGAGGAGGTAAATTATAAATATAAATAGGAAACAGAAGAGAAATGTACAGTGATCTCACATTTTCGGCCCACAATATTTTTCATGGAAATCCCAGTCATATGAGTCGAGTCCACGCATGCTACGATCACGGTATGAATTTGAAGGCCAAATATTTTCGTGCAGATCTTAGATCAGGTCTTTCCCTGTCCATAATGCTAAATTGAGGAGGTAAAATAGAAATATAAATAGGAAACAGAAGAGAAATGTACAGTGATCTCCCATTTTCGGCCCACAATCCTTTTCATGGAAATCCCAGTCATATGAGTCGAGTCCATGCATGCTACGATCACGGTATGAATTTGAAGGCCAAATATTTTCGTGCAGATCTTAGATTAGGTCTTTCCCTGTTCATAATGCTAAATTGAGGAGGTAAAATAGAAATATAAGTAGGAAACAGAAGTGAAATGTACAGTGATCACCCATTTTCAGCCCACAATCTTTTTCATGGAAATCCCAGTCATATGAGTCGAGTCCATGCATGCTACGATCACGGTATGAATTTGAAGGCAAAATATTTTCGTGCAGATCTTAGATTAGGTCTTTCCCTGTTCATAATGCTAAATTGAGGAGGTAAAATAGAAATATAAGTAGGAAACAGAAGTGAAATGTACAGTGATCACCCATTTTCAGCCCACAATCTCTTTCATGGAAATCCCAGTCATATGAGTCGAGTCCATGCATGCTACGATCACGGTATGAATTTGAAGGCAAAATATTTTTGTGCAGATCTTAGATTAGGTCTTTCCCAGTCCATAATGCTGAATTGAGGAAGTAAAATAGAAATATAAATAGGAAACAGAAGAGAAATGTACAGTGATCTCCCATTTTCGGCCCACAATCTTTTTCATGGAAATCCCAGTCATATGAGTCGAGTCCATGCATGCTACGATCACGGTATGAATTTGAAGGCCAAATATTTTTGTGCAGATCTTAGATTAGGTCTTTCCCTGTCCATAATGCTAAATTGAGGAGTTAAATAGAAATATAAAAAGGAACCAGAAGAGAAATGTACAGTGATCACCCATTTTCGGCCCACAATCTCTTTCATGGAAATCCTAGTCATATGAGTCGAGTCCATGCATGCTACGATCACGGTATGAATTTGAAGGCAAAATATTTTTGTGCAGATCTTAGATTAGGTCTTTCCCTGTCCATAATGCTGAATTGAGGAGGTAAAATATAAATATAAATAGGAAACAGAAGAGAAATGTACAGGGATCTCCCATTTTCGGCCCACAATCTTTTTCATGGAAATCCCAGTCATATGAGTCGAGTCCATGCATGCTACGATCACGGTATGAATTTGAAGGCAAAATATTTGTGTGCAGAGATTAGATAATATTTTCACTATCCAAAATGCTAAATTGAGGAGGTAAAATATAAATATAAATAGGAAACAGAAGAGAAATGTACAGTGATCACCCATTTTCAGCCCACAATCTTTTCATTGGAATTCCCAGTCATATGAGTCGAGTCCATGCATGATCACCCATTTTCTGCCCACATTCTTTTTCACGGAAATCCCAGTCATATGAGTCGAGTCCATGCATGCTACGATCACGGTATGAATTTGAAGGCAAAATATTTTTGTGCAGATCTTAGATTAGGTCTTTCCCTGTCCATAATGCTAAATTGAGGAGGTAAATTATAAATATAAATAGGAAACAGAAGAGAAATGTACAGTGATCTCACATTTTCGGCCCACAATATTTTTCATGGAAATCCCAGTCATATGAGTCGAGTCCACGCATGCTACGATCACGGTATGAATTTGAAGGCCAAATATTTTCGTGCAGATCTTAGATCAGGTCTTTCCCTGTCCATAATGCTAAATTGAGGAGGTAAAATAGAAATATAAATAGGAAACAGAAGAGAAATGTACAGTGATCTCCCATTTTCGGCCCACAATCCTTTTCATGGAAATCCCAGTCATATGAGTCGAGTCCATGCATGCTACGATCACGGTATGAATTTGAAGGCCAAATATTTTCGTGCAGATCTTAGATTAGGTCTTTCCCTGTTCATAATGCTAAATTGAGGAGGTAAAATAGAAATATAAGTAGGAAACAGAAGTGAAATGTACAGTGATCACCCATTTTCAGCCCACAATCTTTTTCATGGAAATCCCAGTCATATGAGTCGAGTCCATGCATGATCACCCATTTTCTGCCCACATTCTTTTTCACGGAAATCCCAGTCATATGAGTCGTGTCCATGCATTCTACGATCACGGTATGAATTTGAAGGCTAAATATTTTTGTGCAGATCTTAGATTAGGTCTTTCACTGTCCATAATGCTGAATTTAGGAGGTAAAATAGAAATATAAATAGGAAACAGAAGAGAAATGTACAGTGATCACCCATTTTCAGCCCACAATATTTTTCATGGAAATCCCAGTCATATGAGTCGAGTCCATGCATGCTACGATCACGGTATGAATTTGAAGGCAAAATATTTTTGTGCAGATCTTAGATTAGGTCTTTCCCTGTCCATAATGCTAAATTGAGGAGGTAAAATAGAAATATAAATAGGAAACAGAAGAGAAATGTACAGTGATCTCCCATTTTCGGCCCACAATCCTTTTCATGGAAATCCCAGTCATATGAGTCGAGTCCATGCATGCTACGATCACGGTATGAATTTGAAGGCCAAATATTTTTGTGCAGATCTTAGATTAGGTCTTTCCCTGTTCATAATGCTAAATTGAGGAGGTAAAATAGAAATATAAGTAGGAAACAGAAGAGAAATGTACAGTGATCTCCCATTTTCGGCCCACAATCTTTTTCATGGAAATCCAATCATATGAGTCGAGTCCATGCATGCTACGATCACGGTATGAATTTGAAGGCAAAATATTTTTGTGCAAATCTTAGATTAGGTCTTTCCCTGTCCATAATGCTAAATTGAGGAGGTAAAATAGAAATATAAATAGGAACCAGTAGAGAAATGTACAGTGATCACCCATTTTCGGCCCACAATATTTTCATGGAAATCCCAGTCATATGAGTCGAGTCCATGCATGCTACGATCACGGTATGAATTTTAAGGCAAAATATTTTTGTGCAGATCTTAGATTAAGTCTTTCCCTGTCCATAATGCTAAATTGAGGAGGTAAAATATAAATATAAATAGGAAACAGAAGAGAAATGTACAGTGATCACCCATTTTCGGCCCACAATTTTTTTCATGGAAATCCCAGTCATATGAGTTGAGTCAGTGCATGCTACGATCACGGTATGAATTTGAAGGCAAAATATTTTTGTGCAGAGCTTAGATAATGTTTTCCCTGTACAAAATGCTAAATTGAGGAGGTAAAATAGAAATATCAATAGGAAACAGAAGAAAAATGTACAGTGATCACCCATTTTCGGCCCACAATCTTTTTCATGCAAATCCCAGTCATATGAGTCGAGTCCATGCATGCTACGATCACGGTATGAATTTGAAGGCCAAATATTTTTGTGCAGATCTTAGATTAGGTCTTTCCATGTCCATAATGCTAAATTGAGGAGGTAAAATATAAATATAAATAGGAAACAGAAGAGAAATGTACAGTGATCACCCATTTTCGGCCCACAATCTCTTTCATGGAAATCCCAGTCATATGAGTCGAGTCCATGCATGCTACGATCACAGTATGAATTTGAAGGCAAAATATTTTTGTGCAGATCTTAGATTAGGTCTTTCCCTGTCCATAATGCTGAATTGAGGAGGTAAAATATAAATATAAATAGGAAACAGAAGAGAAATGTACAGTGATCTCCCATTTTCGGCCCACAATCTTTTTCATGGAAATCCCAGTCATATGAGTCGAGTCCATGCATGCTACGATCACGGTATGAATTTGAAGGCCAAATATTTTTGTGCAGATCTTAGATTAGGTCTTTCCATGTCCATAATGCTAAATTGAGGAGGTAAAATAGAAATATCAATAGGAAACAGAAGAGAAATGTACAGTAATCACCCATTTTCGGCACACAATATTTTTCATGCAAATCCCAGTCATATGAGTCGAATCCATGCATGCTACGATCACGGTATGAATTTGAAGGAAAAATATTTTTGTGCAGATCTTAGATTAGGTCTTTCACTGTCCATAATGCTAAATTGAGGAGGTAAAATAGAAATATAAATAGGAAACAGAAGAGAAATGTACAGTGATCACCCATTTTCTGCCCACAATCTTTTTCATGGAAATGCCAGTCGTATGAGTCGAGTCCATGAATGCTACAATCACGGTATGAATTTGAAGGCTAAATATTTTTTTGCAGATCTTAGATTAGGTCTTTCCCAGTCCATAATGCTAAATTGAGAAGGTAAAATATAAAAATAAATAGGAAACGGAAGAGAAATGTACAGTGATCACCCATTTTCTGCCCACAATCTTTTTCATGGAAATCCCAGTCATATGAGTCGAGTCCATACATGCTACGATCACAGTATGAATTTGAAGGCAAAATATTTTTTTGCAGATTTTATATTAGGTCTTTCCCTGTCCATAATGCTAAATTGTGGAAGTAAAATAGAAATATAAATAGGAAACTGAAGAGAAATGTACAGTGATCACCCATTTTCTGCCCACAAAATTTTTCGTGGAAATCCCAGTCATATGAGTCGAGTCCATGCATGCTACGATCACGGTATGAATTTGGAGGCAAAATATTTTTGTGCAGAACTTACATTAGATCTTTCCCTGTCCATAAGGCTAAATTGAGGAGGTAAAATAGAAATATAAATAGGAAACAGAAGAGAAATGTACAGTGATCACCGATTTTCTGCCCACAATCTTTTTCATGGAAATCCCAGTCATATGAGTCGAGTCCATGCATGCTACGATCACGGTATGAAT
This sequence comes from Acanthosepion lycidas, assembly GCA_963932145.1. Classification (NCBI taxonomy): domain Eukaryota; kingdom Metazoa; phylum Mollusca; class Cephalopoda; order Sepiida; family Sepiidae; genus Acanthosepion; species Acanthosepion lycidas. Next base: position 248,149 of record CAWVQA010001282.1, on the reverse strand, counting down.
TTGAAGGCAAAATATTTTTTTGCAAAACTTAGATTAGGTCTTTCCCTGTCCATAATGCTAAATGAAGGCAGTAAAATATAAATATAAATAGGAAACAGATGAGAAATGTACAGTGATCACCCATTTTCTGCGCACAATCTTTTTCATGGAAATCCCAGTCATAAGACTCGAGTCCATGCATGCTACGATCACAATATGAATTTGAAGTCAAAATATTTTTTTCCTGATTTTAGATTAGATCTTTCCCTGTCAATAATGCTAAATGAAGGAAGTAAAATATAAATATAAATAGGAAACAGAAGAGAAATGTACAGTGATCACCCATTTTCTGCCCACAATCTTTTTCATGGAAATCCCAGTCATATGAGTCAAGTCCATACATGCAAGGATCACGGTATGAATTTGAAGGCAAAATATTTTTTTGCATATCTTAGATTAGGTCTTTCCCTGTCCATAATGCTAAATGAAGGAAGTAAAATAAAACTATAAATAGAAAACAGAAGTGAAATGTACAGTGATCACCCATTTTCTGCCCACAATATTTTCATTGAAATCCCAGTCATATGAGTCGTGTCCATACATGCTACGATCACGGTATGAATTAGAAGGCAAAATATTTTTTTGCAGATCTTAGATTAGGTCTTTCCCTGTCCATAATGCTAAATTCAGGTGGTAAAATACAAATATACATAGGAAACAGAAGAGAAATGTACAGTGATCACCCATTTTCGGCCGACAATATTTTTCATGGAAATCCCAGTCATAGGAGTAGAGTCCATGCATGCTACGATCACGGTATGAATTTGAAGGCAAAATATTTTTGTGCAGATCTTAGATTAGGTCTTTCGCTGTCCATAATGCTAAATTGAGGAGGTAAAATATAAATATAAATAGGAAACGGAAGAGAAATGTACAGTGATCACCCATTTTCTGCCCACAATCTTTTTCATGGAAATCCCAGTCATATGAGTCGAGTCCTTGCATGCTACTATCACGGTATGAATTTAAAGTCAAAATATAATATTTTGCAGAGCTTAGATTAGGTCTTTCCCTGTCCATAATGCTAAATGAAGGAAGTAAAATAGAAATGTAAATAGGAAACAGAAGAGAAATGTACAGTGAACACCAATTTTAGGCGCACAATCTTTTTCATGGAAATCCCAGTCATATGAGTCAAGCCATGCATGCTACGATCACGGTATGAATTTGAAGGCAAAAAATTTCTGTGCAGATTTTAGATTAGGTCTTTCGCTGTCCATAATGCTAAATTGAGCAGGTAAAATAGAAATATAAATAGGAAACAGAAGAGAAATGTACAGTGATCACCCATTTTCTGCCCAAAATCTTTTTCATGGAAATCCCAGTCATATGAGTCGAGTCCATGCATGCTACGATCACGGTCTGAATTTGAAGGCAAAATATTTTTGTGCAGATTTTAGATTAGGTCTTTCCCTGTCCATAATGCTAAATTGAGGAGGTAAAATATAAATATAAATAGGAAACAGAAGAGAAAGGTACAGCGATCTCCCATTTTCGGCCCACAATCTTTTTCATGGAAATCCCAGTCATATGAGTCGAGTCCATGCATGCTACGATCACAGTATGAATTTGAAGGCAAAATATTTTTGTGCAGATCTTAGATTAGGTCTTTCCCTGTCCATAATGGTAAATTGAGGAGGTAAAATATAAATATAAATAGGAAACAGAAGAGAAATGTACAGTGATCACCTATTTTCGGCCCACAAACTTTTTCATGGAAATCCCAGGTATATGAGTCGAGTCCATGCATGCTACGATCGCGGTATGAATTTGAAGGCAAAATATTTTTGTACAGAGCTTACACAGGTCTTTCCCTGTCCATAATGCTAAATTGAGGAGGTAAAATAGAAATATAAATAGGAAACAGAAGAGAAATGTACAGTGATCACCTATTTTCGGCCCACAATCTTTTTCATGGAAATCCCAGTCATATGAGACGAGTCCATGCATGCTACGATCACGGATGAATTCTAAAGCAAAATATTTTTGTGCAGATTTCAGATTAGGTCTTTCCCTGTCCATAATGCTAAATTGAGGAGGTAAAATATAAATATAAATAGGAAACAGAAGAGAAATGTACAGTGATCACACATTTTCGGCCCACAATCTTTTTCATAGAAATCCCAGTCATATGAGTCGAGTCAATGCATGCTACGATCACGGTATGAATTTGAAGGCAAAATATTTTTGTGCAGATCTTAGATTTGGTCTTTCCCTGTCCATAATGCTAAATTGAGGTGGTAAAATATAAATATAAATAGGAAACAGAAGAGAAATGTACAGTGATCACACATTTTCGGCACACAATCTTTTTCATGGAAGTCCCAGTCATATTAGTCGAGTCCATGCATGCTACGATCACGGTATGAATATGAAGGCAAAATATTTTTGTGCAGATTTTAGATTAGGTCTTTCCCTGTCCATAATGCTAAATTGAGGAGGTAAAATAGAAATATAAATAGGAAACAGAAGAGAAATGTACAGTGATCACCCATTTTCCGCCCACAATCTTTTTCATGGAAATCCCAGTCATATGAGTCGAGTCCATGCATGCTACGATCACGGTATGAATTTGAAGGCAAAATATTTTTGTGCAGATTTTAGATTAGGTCTTTCCCTGTCCATAATGCTAAATTGAGGAAGTAAAATAGAAATATGAATAGGAAACAGAAGAGAAATGTACAGTGATCACCCATTTTCGGCCCACAATCTTTTTCATGGAAATCCCAGGCATATGAGTCGAGTCCATGCATCCTACGATCACGGTATGAATTTGAGGGCAAAATATTTTTGTGCAGATCTTAGATTAGGTATTTCCCTGTCCATAATGCTAAATTGAGGAGGTAAAATAGAAATATAAATAGGAAACAGAAGAGAAATGTACAGTGATCACCCATTTTCGGCCCACAATCTTTTTCATGGAAATCCCAGTCATATAAGTCGAGTCCATGCATGCTACGATCGCGGTATGAATTTGAAGGCAAAATATTTTTGTACAGAGCTTACACAGGTCTTTCCCTGTCCATAATGCTAAATTGAGGAGGTAAAATAGAAATATAAATAGGAAACAGAAGAGAAATGTACAGTGATCACCCATTTTCGGCCCACAATCTTTTTCATGGAAATCCCAGTCATATGAGACGAGTCCATGCATGCTACGATCACGGATGAATTCTAAAGCAAAATATTTTTGTGCAGATTTCAGATTAGGTCTTTCCCTGTCCATAATGCTAAATTGAGGAGGTAAAAAAGAAATATAAATAGGAAACAGAAGAGAAATGTACAGTGATCACCCATTTTTGGCTTACAAAATTTGTCATGGAAATCCCAGTCATATGAGTCGAGTCCATGCATGCTACGATCGCGGTATGAATTTGAAGGCAAAATATTTTTGTACAGAGCTTACACAGGTCTTTCCCTGTCCATAATGCTAAATTGAGGAGGTAAAATAGAAATATAAATAGGAAACAGAAGAGAAATGTACAGTGATCACCCATTTTCGGCCCACAATCTTTTTCATGGAAATCCCAGTCATATGAGACGAGTCCATGCATGCTACGATCACGGATGAATTCTAAAGCAAAATATTTTTGTGCAGATTTCAGATTAGGTCTTTCCCTGTCCATAATGCTAAATTGAGGAGGTAAAATATAAATATAAATAGGAAACAGAAGAGAAATGTACAGTGATCACACATTTTCGGCCCACAATCTTTTTCATAGAAATCCCAGTCATATGAGTCGAGTCAATGCATGCTACGATCACGGTATGAATTTGAAGGCAAAATATTTTTGTGCAGATCTTAGATTTGGTCTTTCCCTGTCCATAATGCTAAATTGAGGTGGTAAAATATAAATATAAATAGGAAACAGAAGAGAAATGTACAGTGATCACCCATTTTCGGCCCACAATCTTTTTCATGGAAATCCCAGTCATATGAGTCGAGTCAATGCATGCTACGATCACGGTATGAATTTGAAGGCAAAATATTTTTGTGCAGATCTTAGATTTGGTCTTTCCCCGTCCATAATGCTAAATTGAGGTGGTAAAATATAAATATAAATAGGAAACAGAAGAGAAATGTACAGTGACCAACCATTTTCGGCCCACAGTCTTTTTCATGGAAGTCCCAGTGATATTAGTCGAGTCCATGCATGCTACGATCACGGTATGAATATGAAGGCAAAATATTTTTGTGCAGATTTTAGATTAGGTCTTTCCCTGTCCATAATGCTAAATTGAGGAGGTAAAATAGAAATATAAATAGGAAACTGAAGAGAAATGTACAGTGATCACCCATTTTCATGCCACAATCTTTTTCATGCAAATCCCAGTCATATGAGTCGAGTCCATGAATGCTACGATCTCAGTATGAATTTGAAGGCAAAATATTTTTGTGCAGATGTCAGATTAGGTCTTTACCTGTCCATAATGCTAAATTGAGGAGGTAAAATAGAAATAGAAATAGGAAACAGAAGAGAAATGTACAGTGATCACCCATTTTCGGCCCACAATCTTTTTCATGGAAATCCCAGTCATATGAGTCGAGTCCATGCATGCTACGATCACGGTATGAATTTGAAGGCAAAATATTTTTGTGCAGATTTTAGATTAGGTCTTTCCCTGTCCATAATGCTAAATTTAGGAAGTAAAATAGAAATATAAATAGGAAACAAAAGAGAAATGGACAGTGATCACGCATTTTCGGACCACAATCTTTTTCATGGAAATCCCAGTCATATGAGTCGAGTCCATGCATGCTACGATCACGGTATGAATATGAAGGCAAAATATTTTTGTGCAGATTTTAGATTATGTCTTTCCCTGTCCATAATGCTAAATTGAGGAGGTAAAATATAAATATAAATAGGAAACAGAAGAGAAATGTACAGTGATCACCCATTTTCATGCCAAAATCTTTTTCATGCAAATCCCAGTCATATGAGTCGAGTCCATGCATGCTACGATCACGGTATGAATTTGATTGCAAAATATTTTTGTGCAGATTTTAGATTAGGTCTTTCCCTGTCCATAATGCTAAATTGAGGAGGTAAAATAGAAATATAAATAGGAAACAGAAGAGAAATGTACAGTGATCACCCATTTTCGGCCCACAATCTTTTTCATGGAAATCCCAGTCATATGAGACGAGTCCATGCATGCTACGATCACGGATGAATTCTAAAGCAAAATATTTTTGTGCAGATTTCAGATTAGGTCTTTCCCTGTCCATAATGCTAAATTGAGGAGGTAAAAAAGAAATATAAATAGGAAACAGAAGAGAAATGTACAGTGATCACCCATTTTTGGCTTACAAAATTTGTCATGGAAATCCCAGTCATATGAGTCGAGTCCATGCATGCTACGATCGCGGTATGAATTTGAAGGCAAAATATTTTTGTACAGAGCTTACACAGGTCTTTCCCTGTCCATAATGCTAAATTGAGGAGGTAAAATAGAAATATAAATAGGAAACAGAAGAGAAATGTACAGTGATCACCCATTTTCGGCCCACAATCTTTTTCATGGAAATCCCAGTCATATGAGACGAGTCCATGCATGCTACGATCACGGATGAATTCTAAAGCAAAATATTTTTGTGCAGATTTCAGATTAGGTCTTTCCCTGTCCATAATGCTAAATTGAGGAGGTAAAAAAGAAATATAAATAGGAAACAGAAGAGAAATGTACAGTGATCACCCATTTTTGGCTTACAAAATTTGTCATGGAAATCCCAGTCATATGAGTCGAGTCCATGCATGCTACGATCGCGGTATGAATTTGAAGGCAAAATATTTTTGTACAGAGCTTACACAGGTCTTTCCCTGTCCATAATGCTAAATTGAGGAGGTAAAATAGAAATATAAATAGGAAACAGAAGAGAAATGTACAGTGATCACCCATTTTCGGCCCACAATCTTTTTCATGGAAATCCCAGTCATATGAGACGAGTCCATGCATGCTACGATCACGGATGAATTCTAAAGCAAAATATTTTTGTGCAGATTTCAGATTAGGTCTTTCCCTGTCCATAATGCTAAATTGAGGAGGTAAAATATAAATATAAATAGGAAACAGAAGAGAAATGTACAGTGATCACACATTTTCGGCCCACAATCTTTTTCATAGAAATCCCAGTCATATGAGTCGAGTCAATGCATGCTACGATCACGGTATGAATTTGAAGGCAAAATATTTTTGTGCAGATCTTAGATTTGGTCTTTCCCTGTCCATAATGCTAAATTGAGGTGGTAAAATATAAATATAAATAGGAAACAGAAGAGAAATGTACAGTGATCACCCATTTTCGGCCCACAATCTTTTTCATGGAAATCCCAGTCATATGAGTCGAGTCAATGCATGCTACGATCACGGTATGAATTTGAAGGCAAAATATTTTTGTGCAGATCTTAGATTTGGTCTTTCCCCGTCCATAATGCTAAATTGAGGTGGTAAAATATAAATATAAATAGGAAACAGAAGAGAAATGTACAGTGACCAACCATTTTCGGCCCACAGTCTTTTTCATGGAAGTCCCAGTGATATTAGTCGAGTCCATGCATGCTACGATCACGGTATGAATATGAAGGCAAAATATTTTTGTGCAGATTTTAGATTAGGTCTTTCCCTGTCCATAATGCTAAATTGAGGAGGTAAAATAGAAATATAAATAGGAAACTGAAGAGAAATGTACAGTGATCACCCATTTTCATGCCACAATCTTTTTCATGCAAATCCCAGTCATATGAGTCGAGTCCATGAATGCTACGATCTCAGTATGAATTTGAAGGCAAAATATTTTTGTGCAGATGTCAGATTAGGTCTTTACCTGTCCATAATGCTAAATTGAGGAGGTAAAATAGAAATAGAAATAGGAAACAGAAGAGAAATGTACAGTGATCACCCATTTTCGGCCCACAATCTTTTTCATGGAAATCCCAGTCATATGAGTCGAGTCCATGCATGCTACGATCACGGTATGAATTTGAAGGCAAAATATTTTTGTGCAGATTTTAGATTAGGTCTTTCCCTGTCCATAATGCTAAATTTAGGAAGTAAAATAGAAATATAAATAGGAAACAAAAGAGAAATGGACAGTGATCACGCATTTTCGGACCACAATCTTTTTCATGGAAATCCCAGTCATATGAGTCGAGTCCATGCATGCTACGATCACGGTATGAATATGAAGGCAAAATATTTTTGTGCAGATTTTAGATTATGTCTTTCCCTGTCCATAATGCTAAATTGAGGAGGTAAAATATAAATATAAATAGGAAACAGAAGAGAAATGTACAGTGATCACCCATTTTCATGCCAAAATCTTTTTCATGCAAATCCCAGTCATATGAGTCGAGTCCATGCATGCTACGATCACGGTATGAATTTGATTGCAAAATATTTTTGTGCAGATTTTAGATTAGGTCTTTCCCTGTCCATAATGCTAAATTGAGGAGGTAAAATAGAAATATCAATAGGAAACAGAAGAGAAATGTACAGTGATCACCCATTTTCCGGTCACAATCTTTTTCATGGAAATCCCAGTCATATGAGTCGAGTCCATGCATGCTACGATCATGGTATGAATTTGAAGGCAAAATATTTTTGTGCAGATTTTAGATTAGGTCTTTCCCTGTCCATAATGCTAAATTGAGGAGGTAAAATAGAAATATAAATAGGAAACAGAAGAGAAATGTACAGTGATCACCCATTTTCGGCCCACAATCTTTTTCATGGAAATCCCAGTCATATGAGTCGAGTCCATGCATGCTACGATCACGGTATGATTTTGAAGGCAAAATATTTTTGTGCAGAGCTTAGATTAGGTCTTTCCCTGTCCATAATGCTAAATTGAGGAGGTAAAATAGAAATATAAATAGGAAACAGAAGAGAAACGTACAGTGATAACCCGTTTTCGTCCCACAAAGTTTCTCATGGAAATCCCCGGCATATGAGTCGAGTCCATGCATGCTACGATCAGGGTATGAATTTGAGGGCAAAATATTTTTGTGCAGATCTTAGATTAGGCCTTTCCCTGTCCATAATGCTAAATTAAGGAGGTAAAATATAAATATAAATAGGAAACAGAAGAGAAATGTACAGTGATAACCCATTTTCGGCCCACAATCTTTTTCATGGTAATCCCAGTCATATTCGTCGAGTCCATGCATGCTACGATCACGGTATGAATTTCAAGGCAAAATATTTTCGTGCATATCTTAGATTAGGTCTTTCCCTGTCCATAATGCTAAATTGAGGAGGTAAAATAGAAATATAAATAGGAAACAGAAGAGAAATGTAGAGTGAGCATCCATTTTCGGCCCACAATCTTTTTCATGGAAATCCCAGTCATATGAGTCGAGTCCATGCATGCTACGATCACGGTATGAATTTGAAGGCAAAATATTTTTGTGCAGATCTTAGATTAGGTCTTTCCCTGTCCATAATACTAAATTGAGGAGGTAAAATATAAATATAAATAGGAAACAGAAGAGAAATGTACAGTGATCACCCATTTTCGGCCCACAATCTTTTTCATGGAAATCCCAGTCATATGAGTCGAGTCCATGCATGCTACGATCACGGTATGAATTTGAAGGCAAAATATTTTTGTGCAGATCTTAGATTAGGTCTTTCCCTGTCCATAATACTAAATTGAGGAGGTAAAATATAAATATAAATAGGAAACAGAAGAGAAATGTACAGTGATCACCCATTTTTGGCCCACAATCTTTTTCATGGAAATCCCTGTCATATGAGTCAAGTCCATGCATGCTACGATCACGGTATGAATTTGATTGCAAAATATTTTTGTGCAGATTTTAGATTAGGTCTTTCCCTGTCCATAATGCTAAATTGAGGAGGTAAAATAGAAATATCAATAGGAAACAGAAGAGAAATGTACAGTGATCACCCATTTTCCGGCCACAGTCTTTTTCATGAAAATCCCAGTCATATGAGTCGAGTCCATGCATGCTACGATCATGGTATGAATTTGAAGGCAAAATATTTTTGTGCAGATTTTAGATTATGTCTTTCCCTGTCCATAATGCTAAATTGAGGAGGTAAAATAGAAATATAAATAGGAAACAGAAGAGAAATGTACAGTGATCACCCATTTTCGGCCCACAATCTTTTTCATGGAAATCCCAGTCCTATGAGTCGAGTCCATGCATGCTACGATCACGGTATGAAATTGAAGGCAAAATATTTTTGTGCAGATCTTAGATTAGGTCTTTCCCTGTCCATAATGCTAAATTAAGGAGGTAAAATATAAATATAAATAGGAAACAGAAGAGAAATGTACAGTGATCACCCATTTTTGGCCCACAATCTTTTTCATGGAAATCCCTGTCATATGAGTCAAGTCCATGCATGCTACGATCACGGTATGAATTTGATTGCAAAATATTTTTGTGCAGATTTTAGATTAGGTCTTTCCCTGTCCATAATGCTAAATTGAGGAGGTAAAATAGAAATATCAATAGGAAACAGAAGAGAAATGTACAGTGATCACCCATTTTGTGCCCACAATATTTTTCATGGAAATCCCAGTCATATGAGTCGAGTCCATGGATGCTACGATCACGGTATGAATTTGAAGGCAAAATATTTTTGTGCAGAGCTTAGATTAGGTCTTTCCCTGTCCATAATGCTAAATTGAGGAGGTAAAATAGAAATATAAATAGGAAACAGAAGAGAAACGTACAGTGATAACCCGTTTTCGTCCCACAAAGTTTCTCATGGAAATCCCAGGCATATGATTCGAGTCCATGCATGCTACGATCAGGGTATGAATTTGAGGGCAAAATATTTTTGTGCAGATCTTAGATTAGGCCTTTCCCTGTCCATAATTCTAAATTAAGGAGGTAAAATATAAATATAAATAGGAAACAGAAGAGAAATGTACAGTGATAACCCATTTTCGGCCCACAATCTTTTTCATGGTAATCCCAGTCATATTCGTCGAGTCCATGCATGCTACGATCACGGTATGAATTTCAAGGCAAAATATTTTCGTGTATATCTTAGATTAGGTCTTTCCCTGTCCATAATGCTAAATTGAGGAGGTAAAATAGAAATATAAATAGGAAACAGAAGAGAAATGTAGAGTGAGCATCCATTTTCGGCCCACAATCTTTTTCATGGAAATCCCAGTCATATGAAGTGAGTCCATGAATTCTACGGTCACGGTATGAATTTGAAGGCAAAATATTTTTGTGCAGATCTTAGATTAGGTCTTTCCCTGGCCATAATGCTAAATTGAGGAGGTAAAATATAAATATGAATAGGAAACAGTAGAGAAATGTACAGTGATCACCCATTTTCTGCCCACAATCTATGTCATGGAAATCCCAGTCATATGAGTCGAGTCCATGCATGCTACGATCACGGAATGAATTTGAAGGCAAATTGTTTTTGTGCAGATCTTAGATTAGGTCTTTCACTGTCCATAATGCTAAATTGAGGAGGTAAAATAGAAATATCAATAGGAAACAGAAGAGAAATGTACAGTGATCACCCATTTTCGGCCCACAATCTTTTTCATGGAAATCCCAGTCATATGAGTCGAATCCATGCATGCTACGATCACGGTATGAATTTGAAGGCAAAATATTTTTGTGCAGAGCTTAGATTACGTCTTTCCCTGTCCATAATGCTGAAGTGAGGAGGTAAAATATAAATACAAATAGAAAACAGAAGAGAAATGTACAGTGATCAACCATTTTCGGCGCACAAACTTTTTCATGGAAATCCCAGTCATATGAGTCGAGTCCATGCATCCTACGTTCACGGTATGAATTTGAAGGCTAAATATTTTTGTGCAGAATTTAGATTAGGTCTTTCCCTGTCCATAATGCTAAATTGAGGAAGTAAAATATAAATATAAATAGGAAACAGAAGAGAAATGTACAGTGATTACCCATTTTCGGCCCACAATCTTTTTCATGGAAATCCCAGTCATATGAGTCGAGTCCATGAATGCTACGATCACGGTATGAATTTGAAAGCAAAATATTTTTGTGCAGATTTTAGATTAGGTCTTTCCGTGTCCATAATGCTAAATTGAGGAGGTAAAATAGAAATATCAATAGAATACAGAAGAGAAATGTACAGCGATCACCCATTTTCGGCCCACAATCTTTTTCATGGAAATCCCAGTCATATGAGTCGCGTCCATGCATGCTACGATCAGAGTATGAATTTGAAAGCAAAATATTTTTGTGCAGAGCTTAGATTAGGTCTTTCCCTATCCATAATGCTAAACTGTCGAGGTAAAATATAAATATAAATAGGAAACAGAAGAGAAATGTACAGTGATCACCCATTTTCTGCCCACAATCTTTTTCATGGAAATCCCAGTCATATGAGTCGAGTCAATGCATGCTACGATCAGGGTATGAATTTGAAGGCAAAATATTTTTGTGCAGATTTTAGATTAGGTCTTTCCCTGTCCATAATGCTAAATTGAGAAGGTAAAATAGAAATATAAATAAAAAATAGAAGAGAAATGTAGAGTGATCACCCATTTTCGGCCCACAATCTTTTTCCTGGAAATCCCAGTCATATGAATCGAGTCATGCATGCTACGAACACGGTATGAATTTGAAAGCAAAATATTTTTGTGCAGATTTTAGATTAGGTCTTTCCGTGTCCATAATGCTAAATTGAGGAGGTAAAATAGAAATATCAATAGAATACAGAAGAGAAATGTACAATGATCACCCATTTTCGGCCCACAATCTTTTTCATGGAAATCCCAGTCATATGAGTCGAGTCAATGCATGCTACGATCACGGTATGAATTTGTAAGCAAAATATTTTTGTGCAGATTTTAGATTAGGATTTTCCTTGTCCATAATGCTAAATTGAGGAGGTAAAAAATAAATATAAATAGGAAACAGAAAAGAAATGTACAGTGATCACCCATTTTCAGCCCACAAACTTTTTCATGGAAATCCCAGTCATATGAGACGATTCAATTCATGCTACGATCACGGTATGATTTAGAAGGCAAAGTATTTTTGTGCAGATTTTAGATTATACCTTTCCCTGTCCATAATGCTAAATTGAGGAGGTAAAATATAAATATAAATAGGAAACAGAAGAGAAATGTACAGTGATCACCCATTTTCGGCTCACAATCTTTTTCATGGAAATCCCAGTCATATGAGTCGAGTCCATGCATGCTACGATCACGGTATGAATTTGAAGGCAAAATATTTTTGTGCAGATCTTAGATTAGGTCTTCCCTGTCCATAATGCTAAATTGAGGAGGTAAAATAGAAATGTAAATAGGAAACAGAAGAGAAATGTACAGTGATCACCCATTTTGTGCCCACAATCTTTTTCATGGAAATCCCAGTCATATGAGTCGAGTCCATGCATGCTACGATCACGGTATGAATTTGAAGGCAAAATATTTTTGTGCAGAGCTTAGATTAGGTCTTTCACTGGCGATAATGCTAAATTGAAGAGGTAAAATAGAAATATACATAGGAAACAGTAGAGAAATGTACAGTGATCACCCATTTTTTGCCCACAATCTTTTTCATGGAAATCCCAGTCATATGAGTCGCGTCCATGCATGCTACGATCAGAGTATGAATTTGAAAGCAAAATATTTTTGTGCAGAGCTTAGATTAGGTCTTTCCCTGTCCATAATGCTAAACTGTCGAGGTAAAATATAAATATAAATAGGAAACAGAAGAGAAATGTACAGTGATCACCCATTTTCTGCCCACAATCTTTTTCATGAAAATCCCAGTCATATGAGTCGAATCAATGCATGCTACGATCAGGGTATGAATTTGAAGGCAAAATATTTTTGTGCAGATTTTAGATTAGGTCTTTCCCTGTCCATAATGCTAAATTGAGAAGGTACAATAGAAATATAAATAGGAAATAGAAGAGAAATGTAGAGTGATCACCCATTTTCGGCCCACAATCTTTTTCCTGGAAATCCCAGTCATATGAATCGAGTCATGCATGCTACGAACACGGTAGGAATTTGAAAGCAAAATATTTTTGTGCAGAGCTTAGATTAGGTCTTTCACTGGCGATAATGCTAAATTGAAGAGGTAAAATAGAAATATAAATAGGAAACAGTAGAGAAATGTACAGTGATCACCCATTTTTTGCCCACAATCTTTTTCATGGAAATCCCAGTCATATGAGTCGAGTCCATGCATGCTACGATCACGGTATGAATTTGAATGCAAAATATTTTTGTGCAGATATTAGATTAGGTCTTTCCCTGTCCATAATGCTAAATTGAGGAGGTAAAATATAAATATAAATCGGAAACAGAAGAGAAATGTACAGTGATCACCCAGATTCGGCCCACAAAGTTTTCATGGAAATCCCAGGCATATGAGTCGAGTCCATGAATGCTACGATCACGGTATGAAATTGTAGGGAAAAATATTTTTATGCAGATATTAGATTAGGTCTTTCCCTGTCCATAATGCCAAATTGAGGAGGAAAAATATAAATCTAAATAGTAAACAGAAGAGAAATGTACAGTGATCACCCACTTTCGGCCCACAATCTATTTCATGGAAATCCCTGTCATATGAGTCGAGTCCATGCATGCTACGATCACGGTATGAAATTGAAGGCAAAATATTTTTGTGCAGATCTTAGATTAGGTCTTTCCCTGTCCATAATGCTAAATTAAGGAGGTAAAATATAAATATAAATAGGAAACAGAAGAGAAATGTACAGTGATCACCCATTTTTGGCCCACAATCTTTTTCATGGAAATCCCTGTCATATGAGTCAAGTCCATGCATGCTACGATCACGGTATGAATTTGATTGCAAAATATTTTTGTGCAGATTTTAGATTAGGTCTTTCCCTGTCCATAATGCTAAATTGAGGAGGTAAAATAGAAATATCAATAGGAAACAGAAGAGAAATGTACAGTGATCACCCATTTTGTGCCCACAATATTTTTCATGGAAATCCCAGTCATATGAGTCGAGTCCATGGATGCTACGATCACGGTATGAATTTGAAGGCAAAATATTTTTGTGCAGAGCTTAGATTAGGTCTTTCCCTGTCCATAATGCTAAATTGAGGAGGTAAAATAGAAATATAAATAGGAAACAGAAGAGAAACGTACAGTGATAACCCGTTTTCGTCCCACAAAGTTTCTCATGGAAATCCCAGGCATATGATTCGAGTCCATGCATGCTACGATCAGGGTATGAATTTGAGGGCAAAATATTTTTGTGCAGATCTTAGATTAGGCCTTTCCCTGTCCATAATTCTAAATTAAGGAGGTAAAATATAAATATAAATAGGAAACAGAAGAGAAATGTACAGTGATAACCCATTTTCGGCCCACAATCTTTTTCATGGTAATCCCAGTCATATTCGTCGAGTCCATGCATGCTACGATCACGGTATGAATTTCAAGGCAAAATATTTTCGTGTATATCTTAGATTAGGTCTTTCCCTGTCCATAATGCTAAATTGAGGAGGTAAAATAGAAATATAAATAGGAAACAGAAGAGAAATGTAGAGTGAGCATCCATTTTCGGCCCACAATCTTTTTCATGGAAATCCCAGTCATATGAAGTGAGTCCATGAATTCTACGGTCACGGTATGAATTTGAAGGCAAAATATTTTTGTGCAGATCTTAGATTAGGTCTTTCCCTGGCCATAATGCTAAATTGAGGAGGTAAAATATAAATATGAATAGGAAACAGTAGAGAAATGTACAGTGATCACCCATTTTCTGCCCACAATCTATGTCATGGAAATCCCAGTCATATGAGTCGAGTCCATGCATGCTACGATCACGGAATGAATTTGAAGGCAAATTGTTTTTGTGCAGATCTTAGATTAGGTCTTTCACTGTCCATAATGCTAAATTGAGGAGGTAAAATAGAAATATCAATAGGAAACAGAAGAGAAATGTACAGTGATCACCCATTTTCGGCCCACAATCTTTTTCATGGAAATCCCAGTCATATGAGTCGAATCCATGCATGCTACGATCACGGTATGAATTTGAAGGCAAAATATTTTTGTGCAGAGCTTAGATTACGTCTTTCCCTGTCCATAATGCTGAAGTGAGGAGGTAAAATATAAATACAAATAGAAAACAGAAGAGAAATGTACAGTGATCAACCATTTTCGGCGCACAAACTTTTTCATGGAAATCCCAGTCATATGAGTCGAGTCCATGCATCCTACGTTCACGGTATGAATTTGAAGGCTAAATATTTTTGTGCAGAATTTAGATTAGGTCTTTCCCTGTCCATAATGCTAAATTGAGGAAGTAAAATATAAATATAAATAGGAAACAGAAGAGAAATGTACAGTGATTACCCATTTTCGGCCCACAATCTTTTTCATGGAAATCCCAGTCATATGAGTCGAGTCCATGAATGCTACGATCACGGTATGAATTTGAAAGCAAAATATTTTTGTGCAGATTTTAGATTAGGTCTTTCCGTGTCCATAATGCTAAATTGAGGAGGTAAAATAGAAATATCAATAGAATACAGAAGAGAAATGTACAGCGATCACCCATTTTCGGCCCACAATCTTTTTCATGGAAATCCCAGTCATATGAGTCGCGTCCATGCATGCTACGATCAGAGTATGAATTTGAAAGCAAAATATTTTTGTGCAGAGCTTAGATTAGGTCTTTCCCTATCCATAATGCTAAACTGTCGAGGTAAAATATAAATATAAATAGGAAACAGAAGAGAAATGTACAGTGATCACCCATTTTCTGCCCACAATCTTTTTCATGGAAATCCCAGTCATATGAGTCGAGTCAATGCATGCTACGATCAGGGTATGAATTTGAAGGCAAAATATTTTTGTGCAGATTTTAGATTAGGTCTTTCCCTGTCCATAATGCTAAATTGAGAAGGTAAAATAGAAATATAAATAAAAAATAGAAGAGAAATGTAGAGTGATCACCCATTTTCGGCCCACAATCTTTTTCCTGGAAATCCCAGTCATATGAATCGAGTCATGCATGCTACGAACACGGTATGAATTTGAAAGCAAAATATTTTTGTGCAGATTTTAGATTAGGTCTTTCCGTGTCCATAATGCTAAATTGAGGAGGTAAAATAGAAATATCAATAGAATACAGAAGAGAAATGTACAATGATCACCCATTTTCGGCCCACAATCTTTTTCATGGAAATCCCAGTCATATGAGTCGAGTCAATGCATGCTACGATCACGGTATGAATTTGTAAGCAAAATATTTTTGTGCAGATTTTAGATTAGGATTTTCCTTGTCCATAATGCTAAATTGAGGAGGTAAAAAATAAATATAAATAGGAAACAGAAAAGAAATGTACAGTGATCACCCATTTTCAGCCCACAAACTTTTTCATGGAAATCCCAGTCATATGAGACGATTCAATGCATGCTACGATCACGGTATGATTTAGAAGGCAAAGTATTTTTGTGCAGATTTTAGATTATACCTTTCCCTGTCCATAATGCTAAATTGAGGAGGTAAAATATAAATATAAATAGGAAACAGAAGAGAAATGTACAGTGATCACCCATTTTCGGCTCACAATCTTTTTCATGGAAATCCCAGTCATATGAGTCGAGTCCATGCATGCTACGATCACGGTATGAATTTGAAGGCAAAATATTTTTGTGCAGATCTTAGATTAGGTCTTCCCTGTCCATAATGCTAAATTGAGGAGGTAAAATAGAAATGTAAATAGGAAACAGAAGAGAAATGTACAGTGATCACCCATTTTGTGCCCACAATCTTTTTCATGGAAATCCCAGTCATATGAGTCGAGTCCATGCATGCTACGATCACGGTATGAATTTGAAGGCAAAATATTTTTGTGCAGAGCTTAGATTAGGTCTTTCACTGGCGATAATGCTAAATTGAAGAGGTAAAATAGAAATATACATAGGAAACAGTAGAGAAATGTACAGTGAACACCCATTTTTTGCCCACAATCTTTTTCATGGAAATCCCAGTCATATGAGTCGCGTCCATGCATGCTACGATCAGAGTATGAATTTGAAAGCAAAATATTTTTGTGCAGAGCTTAGATTAGGTCTTTCCCTGTCCATAATGCTAAACTGTCGAGGTAAAATATAAATATAAATAGGAAACAGAAGAGAAATGTACAGTGATCACCCATTTTCTGCCCACAATCTTTTTCATGGAAATCCCAGTCATATGAGTCGAATCAATGCATGCTACGATCAGGGTATGAATTTGAAGGCAAAATATTTTTGTGCAGATTTTAGATTAGGTCTTTCCCTGTCCATAATGCTAAATTGAGAAGGTACAATAGAAATATAAATAGGAAATAGAAGAGAAATGTAGAGTGATCACCCATTTTCGGCCCACAATCTTTTTCCTGGAAATCCCAGTCATATGAATCGAGTCATGCATGCTACGAACACGGTAGGAATTTGAAAGCAAAATATTTTTGTGCAGAGCTTAGATTAGGTCTTTCACTGGCGATAATGCTAAATTGAAGAGGTAAAATAGAAATATAAATAGGAAACAGTAGAGAAATGTACAGTGATCACCCATTTTTTGCCCACAATCTTTTTCATGGAAATCCCAGTCATATGAGTCGAGTCCATGCATGCTACGATCACGGTATGAATTTGAATGCAAAATATTTTTGTGCAGATATTAGATTAGGTCTTTCCCTGTCCATAATGCTAAATTGAGGAGGTAAAATATAAATATAAATCGGAAACAGAAGAGAAATGTACAGTGATCACCCAGATTCGGCCCACAAAGTTTTCATGGAAATCCCAGGCATATGAGTCGAGTCCATGAATGCTACGATCACGGTATGAAATTGTAGGGAAAAATATTTTTATGCAGATATTAGATTAGGTCTTTCCCTGTCCATAATGCCAAATTGAGGAGGAAAAATATAAATCTAAATAGTAAACAGAAGAGAAATGTACAGTGATCACCCACTTTCGGCCCACAATCTATTTCATGGAAATCCCTGTCATATGAGTCGAGTCCATGCATGCTACGATCACGGTATGAATTTGAAGGCGAAATATTTTTGTGCAGATTTTAGATTAGGTCTTTCCCTGTCCATAATGCTAAATTGAGGAGGTAAAATATAAATATAAATAGGGAAGAGAAGAGAAATGTACACTGATCACCCATTTTCGGCCCACAATCTTTTACATGGAAATCCCAGTCATATGAGTCGCGTCCATGCATGCTACGATCAGAGTATGAATTTGAAAGCAAAATATTTTTGTGCAGATATTAGATTAGGTCTTTCCCTGTCCATAATGCTAAACTGTCGAGGTAAAATATAAATATAAATAGGAAACAGAAGAGAAATGTACAGTGATCAGCCATTTTCTGCCCACAATCTTTTTCATGGAAATCCCAGTCATATGAGTCGAGTCCATGCATGCTACGATCACGGTATGAATTTGAAGGGAAAATATTTTTATGCAGATCTTAGATTAGGTCTTTCCCTGTCCATAATGCTAAATTGAGGATGTAAAATAGAAATATAAATAGAAAACAGAAGAGAAATGTACAGTGATCACCCATTTTCGGCCCACAATCTTTTTCATGCAAATCCCAGTCATATGAGTCGAGTCCATGCATCCTACGATCACGGTATGAATTTGAAGGCAAAATATTTTTGTGCAGAGCTTAGATTAGGTCTTTCACTGGCGATAATGCTAAATTGAGGAGGTAAAATATAAATATAAATAGGAAACAGAAGAGAAATGTACACTGATCACCCATTTTCTGCCCACAATCTTTTTCATGGAAATCCCAGTCATATGAGTCGAGTCCATGCATGCTACGATCACGGTATGAATTTGAAGGCAAAATACTTTTGTGCAGATCTTAGATTGGGTCTTTCCCTGTCCATAATGCTAAATTGAGGAAGTAAAATAGAAATATAAATAAGAAACAGAAGAAACATTTACAGTGATCACCCATTTTCTGCCCACAATCTTTTTCAGGGAAATCCCAGTCATATGAGTCGAGTCCATGCATGCTACGATCACGTTATGAATTTGAAGGCAAAATATTTATGTGCAGATCATAGATTATGTCTTTCCCTGGCCATAATGCTGAAATGAGGAGGTAAAATATAAATATAAATAGGAAGCAGAAGAGAAATGTACAGTGATCACCCATTTTCTGCCCACAATCATTATTATGGAAATCCCGGTCATATGAGTCGAGTCCATGCATGCTACGATCACGGTATGAATTTGAAGGCAAAATATTTTTGTGCAGATCTTAGATTAGGTCTTTCCCTGTCTATAATGCTAAATTAAGGAAGTAAAATAGAAATATAAATAGGAAACAGAAGAGAAATGTACAGTGATCACCCATTTTCTGCCCACAATCTTTTTCATGGCAATCGCAGTCATATGAGTCGAGTCCATGTATGCTACGATCACGGTATGAATTTGAAGGCAAAATATTTTTTAGCAGACCTTAGATTAGGTCTTTCCTTGTCCATAATGCTAAATTGAGGTAGGAAAATATAAATATAAATAGGAAACAGAAGAGAAATGTACAGTGATCACCCATTTTCTGCCCACAATCTTTTTCATGGAAATCCCAGTCATATGCGTCGAGTCCATACATCCTACGATTACGGCATGAATTTGAAGGAAAAATATTTTTTTGCAGAGCTTATATTAGGTCTTTCCCTGTCCATAATGCTAAATGAAGGAAGTAAAATAGAAAGATGAATAGGAAACAGAAGAGAAATGTACAGTGATCACCCATTTTCTGCCCACAATCTTTTTCATGGAAATCCTAGTCATATGAATCGAGTCCATGCATGCTACGATCACGGTATGAATTTGAAGGCAAAATATTTTTGTACAGATTTTAGATTACTTCTTTCCCTGTCCATAATGCTAAATTGAGGAGGTAAAATAGAAATATAAATAGGAAACAGAAGAGAAATGTACAGTGATCACCCATTTTCGGCCCACAATCTTTTTCATGGAAATCCCCGTGATATTAGTCGAGTCCATGCATGCTACGATCACGGTATGAATTTGAAGGCAATATATTTTTTTGCAGATTTTAGATTAGGTCTTTCCCTGTCCATAATGCTAAATGAAGGAAGTAAAATAGAAATATAAATAGGAAACAGAAGAGAAATGTACAGTGATCATCCATTTTCATCCCACAATCTTTTTCATGGATATCCCACTCATACGAGTCGAGTCCATGCATGCTACGATCATGGTATGAATTTGAAGGCAAAATATTTTTGTACAGAGCTTAGATTAGGTCTTTCCCTGTCCATAATGCTAAATTGAGGAAGTAATATAGAAATATAAATAGGAAAAAGAAGAGAAATGTACAGTGATCACCCAATTTCTGCCCACAATCTTTTTCATGGAAATCCCAGTCATATGATTCGAGTCCATGCATACTACGTTCACGGTATGAATTTGAAGTCAAAATATTTTTTTGCAGATCTTAGATTAGGTCTTTCCCTGTCCATAATGCTAAATGAAGGAAGTAAAATAGAAATATAAATAGGAAACAGAAGAGAAATGTACAGTGATCACCCATTTTCTGCCCACAATCTTTTTCATGGAAATCCCAGTCATATGAGTCAAGTCCATGCATGCTACGATCACGGTATGAATTTGAAGTACAAATATTTTTTTGCAGATCTTAGATAAGGTCTTTCCCTGTCAATAATGCTAAATGAAGTAAGTAAAATATAAATATAAATAGGAAACAGAAGAGAAATGTACAGTGATCACCCATTTTCTGCCCACAATCTTTTTCATGGAAATCCCAGTCATATGAGTCGAGTCGATGCATGCTACGATCACGGTATGAATTTGAAGGGAAAATATTTTTTTGCAGATCTTAGATTAGGTCTTTACCTGTCCATAATTCTAAATTGAGGAGGTAAAATAGAAATATAAATAGGAAAAAGAATAGAAATGTACAGTGATCACCCATTTTCTGCCCACAATCTTTTTCATGGAAATCCCAGTCATATGAGTCGAGTCCATGCATGCTACGATCACGGTATGAATTTGAAGGCAAAATATTTTTTTGCAGATCTTAGATTAGGTCTTTACCTGTCCATAATGCTAAATTGAGGAAGTAAAATATAAATATAAATAAGAAACAGAAGAGAAATGTACAGTGATCCCCCATTTTCTGCAAACAATTTTTTTCATGGAAATCCCAGTCATATGAGTCGAGTCCATGCATGCTACGATCACGATATGAGTTTGAAATCAAAATATTTTTTTGCAGATTTTAGATTAGGTCTTTCCCTGTCAATAATGCTAAATTAAGGAAGTAAAATATAAATATAAATAGGAAACAGAAGAGAAATGTACAGTGATCACCCATTTTCTGCACACAATCTTTTTCATGGAAATCCCAGTCATATGAGTCGAGTCCATACATGCTACGATCACGGTATGAATTTGAAGGCAAAATATTTTTTTGCAGAACTTAGATTAGATCTTTTCCTGTCCATAATGCTAAATTGAGGAGGTAAAATAGAAATATAAATAGGAAACAGAATAGAAATGTACAGTGATCACCCATTTTCTGCAGTCAATTTTTTTTATGGAAATCCCAGTCATATGAGTCGAGTCCATGCATGCTACGATCACGGTATGAATTTGAAGGCAAAATTATTTTTTGCAGATTTTAGATTAGGTCTTTCCCTGTCCATAATGCTAAATTGAGGAGGTAAAATAGAAATATAAATAGGAAACAGAAGAGAAATGTATAGTGACCACCCATTTTCGGCCCACAATCATTTTCATGGAAATGCCAGTCATATGAGTCGAGTCCATGCATGCTACGATCACGGTATGAATTTGAAGGCAAAAGGTTTTTGTGCAGATCTTAGATTAGGTCTTTCCCTGTCCATAATGCTAAATTGAAGAGGTAAAATATAAATATAAATAGGAAACAGAAGAGAAATGTACAGTGATCACCCATTTTCGGCCCACAAAGTTTTTCATGGAACTCCCAGGCATATGAGTCGAGTCCATGCATGCTACGATCACGGTATGAATTTGAGGGCAAAATCTTTTTGTGCAGATCTTAGATGAGGTGTTTCACTGTCCATAATTCTAAATTGAGGAGGTAAAATAGAAATATAAATTGGAAACAGAAGAGAAATGTACAGTGATCACCCATTTTCCGCCCACAATCTTTTTCATGGAAATCCCAGTCATATGAGTCGAGTCCATGCATGCTACGATCACGGTAGGAACTTCAATGCAAAATATTTTTGTGCAGAACTTAGATTAGGTCTTTCCCTGTCCATAATGATAAATTGAGTTGGTAAAATATAAATATAAATAGGAAACAGAAGAGAAATGTACAGTGATCACCCATTTTCGACACACAAAGTTTTTCATGGAAATCCCAGGCATATGAGTCGAGTCCATGCATGCTACGATCACGGTATGAATTTGAGGGCAAAATATTTTTGTGCAGATCTTAGATTAGGTGTTTCCCTGTCCATAATTCTAAATTGAGGAGGTAAAATAGAAATATAAATAGGAAACAGAAGAGAAATGTACAGTGATCACCCATTTTCGGCCCACAATCTTTTTCATGCAAATTCCAGTCCTATGAGTCGAGTCCATGCATGCTACGATCACGGTATGAATTTGAAGGCAAAATATTTTTGTGCAGATCTTAGATTAGGTCTTTCCCTGTCCATAATGCTAAATTGAGGAGGTAAAATATAAATATAAATAGGAAACAGAAGAGAAATGTACAGTGATCACCAATTTTTGTCCCACAATCTTTTTCATGGAATTCCTAGTCATATGAGTCAAGTCCATGCATGCTACGATCACGGTATGAATTTGAAGGCAAAATATTTTTTTGCAGAGCTTAGATTATGTCTTTCCCTGTCCATAATGCTAAATTGAAGAGGTAAAAAAGAAATATAAATAGGAAACAGAAGAGAAATGTACAGTGAACACCCATTTTCGGCCCACAATCTTTTTCATGGAAATTCCAGTCATTTGAGTCGAGTCCATGCATGCTACGATCACCGTATGAATTTGAAGGCAAAATATTTTTGTACAGAGCTTACATTAGGTCTTTCCCTGGCCATAATGCTAAATTGAGGAGGTAAAATATAAATATAAATAGGAAACAGAAGAGAAATGTACAGTGAACACCCATTTTCTGCCCACAATCTTTTTCATGGAAATCCCAGTCATATATGTCGACTCCATGCATGCTACGATCACGGTATGAAATTGAAGGCAAAATATTTTTGTGCACATTTTAGATTAGGTCTTTCCCTGTCCATAATGCTAAATTGAGGAGGTAAAATAGAAATATAAATAGGAAACAGAGGAGAAATGTACAGTGATCACCCATTTTCTGACCACAATCTTTTTCATGGAAATCCCAGTCATATGAGTTGAGTCTATACATGCTACGATCACGGTATGAATTTGAAGGCAAAATATTTTTGTGCAGATTTTAGATTAGGTCTTTCCCTGTCCATAATGCTAAATTGAGGAGGTAAAATAGAAATATGAATAGGAAACAGAAGAGAAATGTACAGTGATCACCGATTTTCGGCCCACAAACTTTTTCATGGAAATCCCAGTCATATGAGTCGAGTCCATGCATGCTACGATCACGGTATGAATTTGAAGGCAAAATATTTTTGTGCAGATTTTAGATTAGGTCTTTCACTGTCCATAATGCTGAAGTGAGGAGGTAAAATATAAATATAAATAGAATACAGAAGAGAAATGTACAGTGATCACCCATTTTCGGCCCACTATCTTTTTCCTGGAAATCCCAGTGATATGAGTTGAGTTCATGCATGCTACGATCACGGTATGAATTTGAAGGCAAAATATTTTTGTGCAGATTTTAGATTAGGTCTTTCCCGGTCCATAATTCCAAATTGAGGAGGTAAAATAGAAATATAAATAGGAAACAGAAGAGTAATGTACAGTGATCACCCATTTTCGGCCCACAATCCTTTTCATGGAAATCCCAGTCATATGAGTCGAGTCCATGCATGCTACGATCACGGTATGAATTTGAAGGAAAAATATTTTTGTGCAGATTTTAGATTAGGTCTTTCCCTGTCCATAATGCTAAATTGAGGAGGTAAAATATAAATATAAATAGGAAACAGAAGAGAAATGTACAGTGATCACCCATTTTCTGCCCACTATCTTTTTCATTGAAATCCCAGTCATATCAGTCGAGTCTATGCATGCTACGATCACGGTATGAATTTGAAGGCAAAATATTTTTTTGCAGATTTTAGATTACGTCTTTCCCGGTCCAAAATGCTAAATGTAGGAGGTAAAATATAAATATAAATAGGAAACAGAAAAGAAATGTACAGTGATCACCTATTTTCGGCTCACAATCTTTTTCATGTAAATCCCAGTCATATGAGTCGAGTCCATGCATGCTACGATCATGGTATGAATTTGAAGGCAAAATATTTTTGTGCAGAGCTTAGATTAGGTCTTTCCCTGTCCATAATGCTAAATTGAGGAGGTAAAATATAAATATAACTAGGAAACAGAAGAGAAATGTACAGTGATCGCACATTTTCGGCCTACAATCTTTTTCATGGAAATCCCAGTCATATGAGTCGAGTCCATGCATGCTACGATCACGGTATGAATTTGAAGGAAAAATATTTTTGTGCAGATTTTAGATTAGGTCTTTCCCTGTCCATAATGCTAAATTGAGGAGATAAAATATAATTATAAATAGGAAACAGAAGAGAAATGTACAGTGATCACCCATTTTCGGCCCACAAACTTTTTCATGGAAATCCCAGTCATATTAGTCGATTCAACTCATGCTACGATCACGGTATGAATTTGAAGGCAAAATATTTTTGTGAAGATTTTAGATTATATCTTTCCCTGTCCATAATGCTAAATTGAGGAGGTAAAATAGAAATATAAATAGTAAACAGAAGAGAAATGTACAGTGATCACCCATTTTCGGCCCACAATCTTTTTCATGGAACTCCCAGTCATATGAGTCGAGTCCATGCATGCTACGATCACGGTATGAATTTGAAGGCAAAATATTTTTGTGCAGAGCTTAGATTAGGTCTTTCCCTGTCCATAATGCTAAATTGAGGAGGTAAAATAGAAATATAAATAGGAAACAGAAGAGAAATGTACAGTGATCACCCATTTTCGGCCCACAATCTTTTTCATGGAACTTCCAGTCATATGAGTCGAGTCCATGCATGCTACGATCACGGTATGAATTTGAAAGCAAAATATTTTTGTGAAGATTTTAGATTAGGACTTTAATTTTCCATAATACTAAATTGAGAAGCTAAAATAGAAATATAAATAGGAAATAGAAGACAAATGTACAGTGATCACCCATTTTCGGCCCACAATCTTTTACATGGAAATCCCAGTCATATGAGTCGAATCCATGCATGCTACGATCACGGTATGAATTTGAAGGCAAAATATTTGTGTGCAGAGCTTAGATAATTACTTTCCCTGCCCATAATGCTAAATTGAGGAGGGAAAATATAAATATAAATAGGAAACAGAAGAGAAATGTACAGTGATCACCCATTTTCGCCCCACAAACTTTTTCATGGAAATCCCAGTCATATGAGTCGAGTCCATGCATGCTACGATCACGGTATGAATTTGAAGGCAAAATATTTTTGTGCAGATCTTAGATTAGGTCTTTCGCTGTCCATAATGCTAGATTGAGGAGGTAAAACAGAAATATAAATAGGAAACAGAAGAGAAATGTACAGTGATCACCCATTTTCGGCCCACAATCTTTTTCATGGAAATCCCTGTCATATGAGTCGAGTCCATGCATGCTACGATCACGGTATGAATTTGAAGGCAAAATATTTTTGTGCAGATCTTAGATTAGGTCTTTCCCTGTCCATAATGCTAAATTGAGGAGGTAAAATAGAAATATAAATAGGAAACAGAAGAGAAATGTACAGTGATCACCCATTTTCGGCCCAGAATCTTTTTCCTGGAAATCCCAGTCATATGAGTCGAGTCCATGCATGCTACGATCACGGTATGAATTTGAAGGCAAAATATTTTTGTGCAGATTTTAGATTACGTCTTTCCCTGTCCATAATGTTAAATTGAGGAGGGAAAATATAAATATAAATAGGAAACAGAA
The DNA here is from genome assembly GCA_963932145.1 of Acanthosepion lycidas. Lineage (NCBI taxonomy): Eukaryota > Metazoa > Mollusca > Cephalopoda > Sepiida > Sepiidae > Acanthosepion > Acanthosepion lycidas. The sequence continues at coordinate 221,936 of CAWVQA010001282.1, read as the reverse complement.
GAGAAATGTACAGTGATCACCAATTTTTGCCCCACAAAATTTTTCATGGAAATCCCAGTCATATGAGTCGAGTCCATGCATGCTACGATCACGGTATGAATTTGAATGCAAAATATTTGTGTGCAGAACTTAGATAATTACTTTCCCTGCCCATAATGCTAAATTGAGGAGGTAAAATATAAATATAAATAGGAAACAGAAGAGAAATGTACAGTGATCAACCATTTTCGCCCCACAAACTTTTTCATGGAAATCCCAGTCATATGACACGATTCAATGCATGCTACGATCACGGTATTAATTTGAAGACAAAATATTTTTGTGCAGATCTTAGATTTGGTCTTTCCCTGTCTATAATGCTAAATTGAAGAGGTAAAATATAAATATAAATAGGAAATAGAAGAGAAATGTACAGTGATCACCCATTTTCGGCCCACAATCTTTTTCATGGAAATCCCAGTCATATGAGTCGAGTCCATGCATGCTACGTTCACAGTATGAATTTGAAGGCAAAATATTTTTCTGCAGATCTTAGATTAGGTCATTCACTGTCCATAATGCTAAATTGAGGAGGTAAAATAGAAATATAAATCGGAAACAGAAGAGAAATGTACAGTGATCACCCATTTTCGGCCCTCAATCTTTTTCATGGAAATCCCAGTCATATGAGTCGAGTCCATGCATGCTACGATCACGGTATGAATTTGAAGGCAAAATATTGTTGTGCAGATTTTAGATTAGGTCTTTCCCTGTCCATAATGCTAAATTGAGGAGGTAAAATATGAATATAAATAGGAAACAGAAGAGAAATGTACAGTGATCACCCATTTTCCGCCCACAATCTTTTTCATGGAAATTCCAGTCATATGAGTCGAGTCCATGCATGCTACGATCACGGTATGAATTTGAAGGCAAAATATTTTTGTGCAGATCTTAGATTAGGTCTTTCCCTGTCCATAATGCTAAATTGAGGAGGTAAAACAGAAATATAAATAGGAAACAGAACAGAAATGTACAGTGATCACCCATTTTCGGCCCACAATCTTTTTCATGGAAATCCCAGTCATATGAGTCGAGTCCATGCATGCTACGATCACGGTATGAATTTGAAGGCAAAATATTTTTGTGCAGATTTTAGATTAGGTCTTTCCCCGTCCATAATGCTAAATTGAGGAGGTAAAATATGAATATAAATAGGAAACAGAAGAGAAATGTACAGTGATCACCCATTTTCCGCCCACAATCTTTTTCATGGAAATGCCAGTCATATGAGTCGAGTCCATGCATGCTACGATCACGGTATGAATTTGAAGGCAAAATATTTTTGTGCAGATCTTAGATTAGGTCTTTCCCTGTCCATAATGCTAAATTGAGGAGGTAAAACAGAAATATAAATAGGAAACAGAAGAGAAATGTACAGTGATCACCCATTTTCGGCCCACAATCTTTTTCATGGAAATCCCAGTCATATGAGTCGAGTCCATGCATGCTACGATCACGGTATGAATTTGAAGGAAAAATATTTTTGTGCTGATTTTAGATTAGGTCTTTCCCCGTCCATAATGCTAAATTGAGGAGGTAAAATATAAATATAAATAGGAAACAGAAGAGAAATGTACAGTGATCACCCATTTTCGGCCCACAATCTTTTTCATGGAAATCCCAGTCATATGAGTCGAGACAATTCATGCTACGATCATGGTATGAATTTGAAGGCAAAATATTTTTGTGCAGATTTTAGATTATGTCTTTCCCTGTCCATAATGCTAAATTGATGAGGTAAAATAGAAATATAAATAGGAAACAGAAGAGAAATGTACAGTGATCACCCATTTTTGGCCCACAATCTGTTTCATGGAAATCCCAGTCATATGAGTCGAGTCCATGCATGCTACGATCACGGTATGAATTTGAAGGCAAAATATATTTGTGCAGAGCTTAGATTAGGTCTTTCCCTGTCCATAATGCTAAATTGAGGAGGTAAAATATAAATATAAATAGGAAACAGAAGAGAAATGTACAGTGATCACCCATTTTCCGCCCACAATCTTTTTCATGGAAATGCCAGTCATATGAGTCGAGTCCATGCATGCTACGATCACGGTATGAATTTAAAGGCAAAATATTTTTGTGCAGATCTTTGATTAGGTCTTTCCCTGTCCATAATGCTAAATTGAGGAGGTAAAACCGAAATAGAAATAGGAAACAGAAGAGAAATGTACAGTGATCACCCATTTTCGGCCCACAATCTTTTTCATGGAAATCCCAGTCATATGAGTCGAGTCCATGCATGCTACGATCAAAGTATGAATTTGAAGGCAAAATATTTTTGTGCAGATTTTAGATTAGGTCTTTCCCCGTCCATAATGCTAAATTGAGGAGGTAAAATATAAATATAAATAGGAAACAGAAGAGAAATGTACAGTGATCTCCCATTTTCGGCCCACAATCTTTTTCATGGAAATCCCAGTCATATGAGTCGAGTCCATGCATGCTACGATCACGGTATGATTTGAAGGCAAAATATTTTTGTGCAGATTTTAGATTAGGTCTTTCCCTGTCCATAATGCTAAATTGAGGAGGTAAAATTTAAATATAAATAGGAAACAGAAGAGAAATGTACAGTGATCACCCATTTTCGCTACACAAACTTTTTCATGGAAATCCCAGTCATATGAGTCGTGTCCATGCATGCTACGTTCACGGTATGAATTTGAAGGCAAAATATTTTTGTGCAGATCTTAGATTAGGTCATTCCCTGTCCATAATGCTAAATTGAGGAGGTAAAATATAAATATAAATAGGAAACAGAAGAGAAATGTACAGTGAGCACCCATTTTCGGCCCACAATCTTTTTCATGGAAATCCCAGTCATATGAGTCGAGTCCATGCATGCTACGATCACGGTATGAATTTGAAGGCAAAATATTGTTGTGCAGATTTTAGATTAGGTCTTTCCCTGTCCATAATGCTAAATTAAGGAGGTAAAATAGAAATATAAATAGGTAACAGAAGAGAAATGTACAGTGATCACCCATTTTCGGCCCACAATCTTTTTCATGGAAATGCCAGTCATATGAGTTGAGTCTATGCATGCTACGATCACGGTATGAATTTGAAGGCAAAATATTTTTGTGCTGATTTTAGATTACATCTTTCCCTGTCCATAATGCTAAATTGAGTAGGTAAAATAGAAATATAAATAGGAAACAGAAGAGAAATGTACAGTGATCACCCATTTTCGGCCCACAATCTTTTTCATGGAAATCCCAGTCATATGAGGCGACTCCATGCATGCTAAGATCACGGTATGAATTTGAAGGCAAAATATTTTTGTGCAGAGCTTAGATTAGGTCTTTCCCTGGCCATAATGCTAAATTGAGTAGGTAAAATAGAAATATAAATTGGAAACAGCAGAGAAATGTACTGTGTTCACGCATTTTCGGCCCACAATCTTTTTCATGGAAATCCCAGTCATATGAGTCGAGTCCATGCATGCTACGATGACAGTATGAATTTGAAGGCAAAATATTTTTGTGCAGATCTTAGATTAGGTCTTTCCCTGTCCATAATGCTAAATTGAGGAGGTAAAATAGAAATATAAATAGGAAACAGAAGAGAAATGTACAGTGATCACCCATTTTCAGCCCAAAATCTTTTTCATGGAAATCCCAGTCATATGAGTCGAGTCCATGCATGCTACAATCACAGTATGAATTTGAAGGCATAATATTTTTGTGCAGATTTTAGATTAGGTCTTTCCCTGTCCATAATGCTAAATTGAGGAGGTAAAATAGAAATATAAATAGGAAACAGAAGTGAAATGTACAGTGATCACCTATTGTCGGCCCACAATCTTTTTCATGATAATCCCAGTCATATGAGTCGAGTCCATGCATGCTTCGATCACGGTATGAATTTGAAGGCAAAATATTTTTGTGCAGATCTTAGATTAGGTCTTTCCCTGGCCATAATACTAAATTGAGGAGGTAATATATAAATATAAATAGGAAACAGAAGAGAAACGTACAGTGATCACCCATTTTCGGCCCACAATCTTTTTCATGGAAATCCCAGTCATATGAGTCGAGTACATGCATGCTATGATCACGGTATGAATTTGAAGGCAAAATATTTTTGTGCAGAGCTTAGAGTAGGTCTTTCCCTGGCCATAATGCTAAATTGAGGAGGTAAAATAGAAATATGAATAGGAAACAGTAGAGAAATGTATAGTGATCACCCATTTTCGGCCCACAATCTTTTTCATGGAAATCCCAATCATATGAGTCGAGTCCATGCATGCTACGATCACGGTATGAATTTGAAGGCAAAATATTTTTGTGCAGAGCTTAGATTAGGTCTTTCCCTGTCCATAATGCTAAATTGAGGATGTAAAATAGAAATATAAATAGGAAACAGAAGAGAAATGTACAGTGATCACCCATTTTCGGCCCAGAATCTTTTTCCTGGAAATCCCAGTCATATGAGTCGAGTCCATGCATGCTACGATCACGGTATGAATTTGAGGGCAAAATATTTTTGTGCAGATCTTAGATTAGGTCTCTCCCTGTCCATAATGCTAAATTAAGGAGGTAAAATAGAAATATAAATAGGAAACAGAAGAGAAATGTACAGTGATCACCTATTTTCGGCCCACAATCTTTTTCATGGAAATCCCAGTCATATGAGTCGAGTCCATACATGCTACGATCACGCTAAGATATTGAAGGCAAAATATTTTTGTGCTGATCTTAGATTAGGTCTTTCCCTGTCCATAATGCTAAATTGAGGAGGTAAAATAGAAATATAAATAGGAAACAGAAGAGAAATGTACAGTGATCACCCATTTTCGGCCCACAATCTTTTTCATGGAAATCACAGTCATATGAGTCGAGTCCATGCATGCTACGATCACGGTATGAATTTGAAGGCAAAATATTTTTGTGCAGATTTTAGATTAGTTCTTTCCCTGTCCATAATGCTAAATTTAGGAGGTAAAATATAAATATAAATAGGAAACAGAAGAGAAATGTACAGTGATCACCAATTTTGGGCCCACAATCTTTTTCATGGAAATCCCAGTCATATGAGAAAATTCCATGCATGCTACGATCACGGTATGAATTTGACGGCAAAATATTTGTGTGCTGATCTTAGATTAGGTCTTGCCCTGTCCATAATGCTAAATTGAGGAGGTAAAATAGAAATATAAATAGGAAACAGAAGAGAAATGTACAGTGATAACCCATTTTTGCCACACAAACTTTTTCATGGAAATCCCAGTCATATGAGTCGTGTCCATGCATGCTACGATCACGGTATGAATTTGAAGACAAAATATTTTTGTGGAGATTTTAGATTAGGTCTTTCCCTGTCCAAAATGCTAAATTGAGGAAGTAAAATAGAAATATAAATAGGAAAGGAAAGAGAAATGTACAGTGATCACCCATTTTCGGCCCACAATCTTTTTCATGGAAATCCCAGTCATATGAGTCGAGTCCATGCATGCTACGATCACGGTATGAATTTGAAGGCAAAATATTGTTGTGCAGATTTTAGATTAGGTCTTTCCCTGTCCATAATGCTAAATTAAGGAGGGAAAATAGAAATATAAATAGGTAACAGAAGAGAAATGTACAGTGATCACCCATTTTCGGCCCACAATCTTTTTCATGGAAATGCCAGTCATATGAGTTGAGTCCATGCATGCTACGATCACGGTATGAAATTGAAGGCAAAATATTTTTGTGCTGATTTTAGATTATATCTTTCCCTGTCCATAATGCTAAATTGAGTAGGTAAAATAGAAATATAAATAGGAAACAGAAGAGAAATGTACAGTAATCCCCCATTTTCTGCCCACAATCTTTTTCATGGAAATCCCAGTCATATGAGTCGAGTCTATGCATGCTACGATCACGGTATGAATTTGAAGGCAAAATATTTTTGTGCAGATTTTAGATTAGGTCATTCCCTGTCCATAATGCTAAATTGAGTAGGTAAAATAGAAATATAAATAGGAAACAGAAGAGAAATGTACAGAAATCACCCATTTTCCGCCCACAATCTTTTTCATGGAAATCCCAGTCATATGAGTCGAGTCCATGCATGCTACGGTCACGGTATGAATTTGAAGGCAAAATATTTTTGTGCAGAGCTTAGATTAGGTCTTTCTCTGTCCATAATGCTAAATTGAGGAGGTAAAATAGAAATATAAATAGGAAACAGAAGAGAAATGTACAGTGATCACCCATTTTCGGCGCACAATCTTTTTCATGGAAATCCCAGTCATAAGAGTCGAGTCCATGCATGCTACAATCACGGTATGAATTTGAAGGCATAATATTTTTGTGCAGATTTTAGATTAGGTCTTTCCCTGTCCATAATGCTAAATTGAGGAGGTAAAATATAAATATAAATAGGAAACAGAAGAGAAATGTACAGTGATCACCCATTTTCGGCCCACAATCTTTTTCATGGAAATGCCAGTCATATGAGTCGTGTCCATGCATGCTACGATTATGGTATGAATTTGAAGGCAAAATATTTTTGTGCAGATCTTAGATTAGGTCTTTCCCTGTCCATAATGCTAAATTGAGGAGGTAAAATAGAAATATGAATAGGAAACAGAAGAGAAATGTACAGTGATCACCCATTTTCTGCCCACAATCTTTTTCATTGAAATCCCAGTCATATAAGTCGAGTCCATGCATGCTACGATCACGGTATGAATTTGTGGGCAAAATATTTTTGTGCAGATCTTAGAGTAGGTCTTTCCCTGTCCATAATGCTAAATTGAGGAGGTAAAATATAAATATAAATAGGAAACAGCAGAGAAATGTACAGTGATCACCCATTTTCGGCCCACAATCTTTTTCATGGAAATCCCAGTCATATGAGGCGACTCCATGCATGCTAAGATCACGGTATGAATTTGAAGGCAAAATATTTTTGTGCAGAGCTTAGATTAGGTCTTTCCCTGGCCATAATGCTAAATTGAGTAGGTAAAATAGAAATATAAATTGGAAACAGCAGAGAAATGTACTGTGTTCACGCATTTTCGGCCCACAATCTTTTTCATGGAAATCCCAGTCATATGAGTCGAGTCCATGCATGCTACGGTCACGGTATGAATTTGAAGGCAAAATATTTTTGTGCAGATCTTAGATTAGGTCTTTCCCTGTCCATAATGCTAAATTGAGGAGGTAAAATAGAAATATAAATAGGAAACAGAAGAGAAATGTACAGTGATCACCCATTTTCGGCGCACAATCTTTTTCATGGAAATCCCAGTCATAAGAGTCGAGTCCATGCATGCTACAATCACAGTATGAATTTGAAGGCATAATATTTTTCTGCAGATTTTAGATTAGGTCTTTCCCTGTCCATAATGCTAAATGGAGGAGGTAAAATAGAAATATAAATAGGAAACAGAAGAGAAATGTACAGTGATCACCCATTTTCGGCGCACAATCTTTTTCATGGAAATCCCAGTCATAAGAGTCGAGTCCATGCATGCTACAATCACAGTATGAATTTGAAGGCATAATATTTTTCTGCAGATTTTAGATTAGGTCTTTCCCTGTCCATAATGCTAAATGGAGGAGGTAAAATAGAAATATAAATAGGAAACAGAAGTGAAATGTACAGTGATCACCTATTGTCGGCCCACAATATATTTCATGGAAATCCCAGTCATATGAGTCAAGCCCATGCATGCTACGATCACGGTATGAATTTGAAGGCAAAATATTTTTGTGCAGATCTTGATTAGGTCTTTCCCTGTCCATAATGCTAAATTGAGGAGGTAAAATATTAATATAAATAGGAAACAGAAGAGAAATGTACAGTGATCACCCATTTTCGCCCTACAATCTTTTTCATGGAAATCCCAGTCATATGAGTCGAGTCCATGCATGCTACGATCACGGTAAGAATTTGAAAGCAAAATATTTTTGTGAAGATTTTAGATTAGGACTTTCCCTGTCCATAATGCTAAATTGAGGAGGTAAAATAGAAATATATATAGAAAACAGAAGAGAAATGTACAGTGATCACGCATTTTCTGCCCACAATCTTTTTCATGGAAATCCCAGTCATGTGAGTTGAGTCCATGCATGCTACGATCACGTTATGAATTTGAAGGCAAAATATTTTTGTGCAGATTTTAGATTAGGTCTTTCCCTGTCCATAATGCTAAATTGAGGAGGTAAAATATAAATATAAATAGGAAACAGAAGAGAAATGTACAGTGATCACCCATTTTCGGCCCACAATCTTTTTCATGGAAATCCCAGACATATCAGTCGAGTCCATGCATGCTACGATCACGGTATGAATTTGAAGGCAAAATATTTTTGTGCAGATCTTAGATTTGGTCTTTCCCTGTCCATAATGCTAAATTGAGGAGGTAAAATATAAATATAAATAGGAAACAGAAGAGAAATGTACAGTGACCACCCATTTTCGGCCCACAATCTTTTTCATGGAAATCCCAGTCATATGAGTCGAGTCCATGCATGCTACGTTCATGGTATGAATTTGAAGGCAAAATATTTTTGTGCAGATCTTAGATTAGGTCATTCCCTGTCCATAATGCTAAATTGAGGAGGTAAAATAGAAATATAAATAGGAAACAGAAGAGAAATGTACAGTGATCACCCATTTTCGGCCCACAATGTTTTCATGGAAATCCCAGTCATGTGAGTCGAGTCCATGCATGCTACGATCACGGTATGAATTTGAAGGCAAAATAGTTTTGTGCAGATTTTAGATTAGGTCTTTCCCTGTCCATAATGCTAAATTGAGGAGGTAAAATATAAATATAAATAGGAAACAGAAGAGAAATGTACAGTGATCACCCATTTTCGGGCCACAATCTTTTTCATGGAAATCCCAGTCATGTGAGTTGAGTCCATGCATGCTACGATCACGGTATGAATTTGAAGGCAAAATATTTTTGTGCAGATTTTAGATTAGGTCTTTCCCTGTCCATAATGCTAAATTCAGGAGGTAAAATATAAATATAAATAGGAAACAGAGAGAAACGTACAGTGACCACCCATTTTCGGCCCACAATCTTTTTCATGAAAATCACAGACATATGAGTCGAGTCCATGCATGCCACGATCACGGTATGAATTTGAAGGCAAAATATTTTTGTGCAGATTTTAGATTAGGTCTTTCCCTGTCCATAATGTTAAATTGAGGAGGTAAAATATAAATATGAATAGGAAACAGAAAAGAAATGTACAGTGATCACCCATTTTCGGGCCACAATGTTTTCATGGAAATCCCAGTAATGTGAGTTGAGTCCATGCATGCTACGATCACGGTATGAATTTGAAGGCAAAATATTTTTGTGCAGATCTTAGATTAGGTCTTTCCCTGTCCATAATGCTAAATTGAGGAAGTATAATATAAATATAAATAGGAAACCGAAGAGAAATGTTTAGTGATCACCCATTTTCTGCGCACAATCTTTTTCATGGAAATCCCAGTCATATGAATCGAGTCCATGCATGCTACGATCACGGTATGAATTTGAAGGCAAAATATTTTTGTGCAGATCTTAGATTAGGTCTTTCCCTGTCCATAATGCTAAATTGAGGAAGTAAAATATAAATATAAATAGGAAACAGAAGAGAAATGTACAGTGATCACCCATTTTCGGCACACAATCTTTTTCATGGAAATCCCAGTCATATGAGTCGAGTCCATGCATGCTACGATCAAGGTATGAATTTGAAGGCAAAATAGTTTGGTGCAGATTTTAGATTAGGTCTTTCCCTGTCCATAATGTTAAATTGAGGAGGTAAAATATAAATATGAATAGGAAACAGAAAAGAAATGTACAGTGATCACCCATTTTCGGGCCACAATGTTTTCATGGAAATCCCAGTAATGTGAGTTGAGTCCATGCATGCTACGATCACGGTATGAATTTGAAGGCAAAATATTTTTGTGCAGATCTTAGATTAGGTCTTTCCTTGTCCATAATGCTAAATTGAGGAAGTATAATATAAATATAAATAGGAAACCGAAGAGAAATGTTTAGTGATCACCCATTTTCTGCGCACAATCTTTTTCATGGAAATCCCAGTCATATGAATCGAGTCCATGCATGCTACGATCACGGTATGAATTTGAAGGCAAAATATTTTTGTGCAGATCTTAGATTAGGTCTTTCCCTGTCCATAATGCTAAATTGAGGAAGTAAAATATAAATATAAATAGGAAACAGAAGAGAAATGTACAGTGATCACCCATTTTCGGCACACAATCTTTTTCATGGAAATCCCAGTCATATGAGTCGAGTCCATGCATGCTACGATCAAGGTATGAATTTGAAGGCAAAATAGTTTGGTGCAGATTTTAGATTAGGTCTTTCCCTGTCCATAATGTTAAATTGAGGAGGTAAAAAAGAAATATAAATAGGAAACAGAAAAGAAATGTACAGTGATCACCCATTTCGGCCCACAATCTTTTTCATGGAAATCCCAGTCATATGAGTCGAGTCCATGCATGCTACGATCACGGTATGAATTTGAAGGCAAAATATTTTCGTGCAGATTTTAGATTAGGTCTTTCCCTGTCCATAATGCTAAATTGAGGAGGTAAAATATAAATATGAAACAGAAAAGAAATGTACAGTGATCACCCATTTTAAGGCCACAATATTTTCATGGAAATCCCAGTCATATGAGGCAAGTCCATGCATGCTACGATCACGGTATGAATTTGAAGGCAAAATATTTTTGTGCAGATTTTAGATTAGGCCTTTCCCTGTCCATAATGCTAAATTGAGGAGGTAAAATATAAATATAAATAGGAAACAGAAAAGAAATGTACAGTGATCACCCATTTTAGGGCCACAATCTTTTTCATGGAAATCCCAGTCATGTGAGTTGAATCCATGCATGCTACGATCACGGTATAAATTTGAAGGCAAAATATTTTTGTGCAGATTTTAGATTAGGTCTTTCCCTGTCCATAATGCTAAATTGAGGAGGTAAAATATAAATATAAATAGGAAACAGAAGAGAAATGTACAGTGATCACCCATTTTCGGCCCAAAATCTTTTTCATGTAAATCCCAGTCATATGAGTCGAGTCCATGCATGCTACGATCACCGTATGAATTTGAAGGCAAAATATTTTTGTGCAGATATTAGATTAGGTCTTTCCCTGGCCATAATGCTAAATTGGGGAGGTAAAATATAAATATAAATAGGAAATAGAAGAGAAATGTACAGTGATCACCCACTTTCGGCCCACAACGTTTTTCAAGGAAATCCCAGTCATATGAGTCGTGTCCATGCATGCTACGATCACGGTATGAATTTGAAGGCAAAATATTTTTGTGCAGGGCTTAGATTAGGTCTTTCCCTGTCCATAATGCTAAATTGAGGAGATAAAATAGAAATATAAATAGGAAAAAAAAGAGAAATGTACAGTGATCACCCATTTTCGGCCCACAATCTTTTTCATGGAAATCCCAGTCATATGAGTCGAGTCGATGCATGCTACGATCACGGTATGAATTTGAAGGCAAAATATTTTTGTGCAGATCTTAGATTAGGTCTTTCACTGTCCATAATGCTAAATTGAGGAGATAAAATAGAAATATAAATAGGAAACAGAAGAGAAATGTACAGTGATCACCCATTTTCGGCCCACAATCTTTTTCATGGAAATCCCATTCATATGAGTCGAGTCCATGCATGCTACGATCACGGTAAGAAATTGAAGGCAAAATATTTTTGTGCAGAGCTTAGATTAGGTCTTTCCCTGTCCATAATGCTAAATTGAGGAGGTAAAATATAAATATAAATAGGAAACAGAAGAGAAATGTACAGTGATCACCCATTTTCGGCCCACAATCTTTTTCATGGAAATCCCAGTCATATGAGTCGAGTCCATACATGCTACGATCACCGTATGAATTTGAAGGCAAAATATTTTTGTGCAGAGCTTAGATTAGGTCTTTCCCTGTCCATAATGCTAAATTGAGGAGATAAAATATAAATATAAATAGGAAACAGAAGAGAAATGTACAGTGATCACCCATTTTCGGCCCACAATCTTTTTCATGGAAATCCCATTCATATGAGTCGAGTCCATGCATGCTACGATCACGGTAAGAAATTGAAGGCAAAATATTTTTGTGCAGAGCTTAGATTATGTCTTTCCCTGTCCATAATGCGAAATTGAGGAGGTAAAATATAAATATAAATAGGAAACAGAAGAGAAATGTACAGTGATCACCCAATTTCGGCCCACAATCTTTTTCATGGAAATCCCAGTCATATGAGTCGAGTCGATGTATGCTACGATCACGGTATGAATTTGAAGGCAAAATATTTTTGTGCAGATCTTAGATTAGGTCTTTCCCTGTCCATAATGCTAAATTGAGGAGATAAAATAGAAATATAAATAGGAAACAGAAGAGAAATGTACAGTGATCACCCATTTTCGGCCCACACTCTTTTTCATGGAAATCCCAGTCATATGAGTCGAGTCCATGCATGCTACGATCACGGTATGAATTTGAATGCAAATTATTTTTGTGCAGATCTTCGATTAGGTCTTTCCCTGTCCATAATGCTAAATTGAGGAGATAAAATATAAATATAAATAGGAAACAGAAGAGAAATGTACAGTGATCACCCAACTTCGGCCCACAATCTTTTTCATGGAAATCCCAGTCATATGAGTCGAGTCCATGCATGCTACGATCACGGTATGAATTTGAAAGCAAAATATTTTTGTGCAGAGCTTAGATTAGGTCTTTCCTAGTCCATAATGCTAAATTGAGGAGGTAAAATATGAATATAAATAGGAAACGGAAGAGAAATGTACAGTGATCACCCATTTTCGGCCCACAATCTTTTTCATGGAAATCCCAGTCATATGAATCGAGTCCATACAAGCTACGATCACGGTATGAATTTGAAGGCAAAATATTTTTTTGCAGAGCTTAGATTAGGTCTTTCCCAGTCAATAATGCTAAATTGAGGAGGCAAATTAGAAATATCAATAGGAAACAGAAGACAAAGATACAGTGATCACCCATTTTCGTCCCACTATATTTTTCATGGAAATCCCAGTCATATGGGTCGAGTCCATGCATGATATGATTACGGTATGAATTTGAAGGCGAAATATTTTTTTGCAGATCTTAGATTATGTCTTTCCCTGTCCATAATGCTAAATGAAGGAAGTAAAATAGAAATATAAATAGGAAACAGAAGAGAAATGTACAGTCATCACCCATTTTAGGCCCACATTCTTTTTCATGGAAATCCCAGTCATATGAGTTCAGTCCATGCATGCTACGATCACGTTATGAATTTGAAGGCAAAATATTTTTTTGCAGATCTTAGATTAGGTCTTTCCCTGTCCATAATGCTAAATTGAGGAGGTAAAATATAAATATAAATAGGAAACAGAAGAGAAATGTACAGTGATCACCCAATTTCGGCCCACAATCTTTTTCATGGAAATCCCAGTCATATGAGTCGAGTCCATGCATGCTACGATCACGGTATGAATTTGAAGGCAAAATATTTTTGTGCAGTGCTTAGATTAGGTTTTCCTAGTCCATAATGCTAAATTGAGGAGGTAAAATAGAAATATAAATAGGAAACCTAAGAGAAATGTACAGTGATCACCCATTTTAGGGCCACAATCTTTTTCATGGAAATCCCAGTCATGTGAGTTGAATCCATGCATGCTACGATCACGGTATAAATTTGAAGGCAAAATATTTTTGTGCAGATTTTAGATTAGGTCTTTCCCTGTCCATAATGCTAAATTGAGGAGGTAAAATATAAATATAAATAGGAAACAGAAGAGAAATGTACAGTGATCACCCATTTTCGGCCCAAAATCTTTTTCATGTAAATCCCAGTCATATGAGTCGAGTCCATGCATGCTACGATCACCGTATGAATTTGAAGGCAAAATATTTTTGTGCAGATATTAGATTAGGTCTTTCCCTGGCCATAATGCTAAATTGGGGAGGTAAAATATAAATATAAATAGGAAATAGAAGAGAAATGTACAGTGATCACCCACTTTCGGCCCACAACGTTTTTCAAGGAAATCCCAGTCATATGAGTCGTGTCCATGCATGCTACGATCACGGTATGAATTTGAAGGCAAAATATTTTTGTGCAGGGCTTAGATTAGGTCTTTCCCTGTCCATAATGCTAAATTGAGGAGATAAAATAGAAATATAAATAGGAAAAAAAAGAGAAATGTACAGTGATCACCCATTTTCGGCCCACAATCTTTTTCATGGAAATCCCAGTCATATGAGTCGAGTCGATGCATGCTACGATCACGGTATGAATTTGAAGGCAAAATATTTTTGTGCAGATCTTAGATTAGGTCTTTCACTGTCCATAATGCTAAATTGAGGAGATAAAATAGAAATATAAATAGGAAACAGAAGAGAAATGTACAGTGATCACCCATTTTCGGCCCACAATCTTTTTCATGGAAATCCCATTCATATGAGTCGAGTCCATGCATGCTACGATCACGGTAAGAAATTGAAGGCAAAATATTTTTGTGCAGAGCTTAGATTAGGTCTTTCCCTGTCCATAATGCTAAATTGAGGAGGTAAAATATAAATATAAATAGGAAACAGAAGAGAAATGTACAGTGATCACCCATTTTCGGCCCACAATCTTTTTCATGGAAATCCCAGTCATATGAGTCGAGTCCATACATGCTACGATCACCGTATGAATTTGAAGGCAAAATATTTTTGTGCAGAGCTTAGATTAGGTCTTTCCCTGTCCATAATGCTAAATTGAGGAGATAAAATATAAATATAAATAGGAAACAGAAGAGAAATGTACAGTGATCACCCATTTTCGGCCCACAATCTTTTTCATGGAAATCCCATTCATATGAGTCGAGTCCATGCATGCTACGATCACGGTAAGAAATTGAAGGCAAAATATTTTTGTGCAGAGCTTAGATTATGTCTTTCCCTGTCCATAATGCGAAATTGAGGAGGTAAAATATAAATATAAATAGGAAACAGAAGAGAAATGTACAGTGATCACCCAATTTCGGCCCACAATCTTTTTCATGGAAATCCCAGTCATATGAGTCGAGTCGATGTATGCTACGATCACGGTATGAATTTGAAGGCAAAATATTTTTGTGCAGATCTTAGATTAGGTCTTTCCCTGTCCATAATGCTAAATTGAGGAGATAAAATAGAAATATAAATAGGAAACAGAAGAGAAATGTACAGTGATCACCCATTTTCGGCCCACACTCTTTTTCATGGAAATCCCAGTCATATGAGTCGAGTCCATGCATGCTACGATCACGGTATGAATTTGAATGCAAATTATTTTTGTGCAGATCTTCGATTAGGTCTTTCCCTGTCCATAATGCTAAATTGAGGAGATAAAATATAAATATAAATAGGAAACAGAAGAGAAATGTACAGTGATCACCCAACTTCGGCCCACAATCTTTTTCATGGAAATCCCAGTCATATGAGTCGAGTCGATGCATGCTACGATCACGGTATGAATTTGAAAGCAAAATATTTTTGTGCAGAGCTTAGATTAGGTCTTTCCTAGTCCATAATGCTAAATTGAGGAGGTAAAATATGAATATAAATAGGAAACGGAAGAGAAATGTACAGTGATCACCCATTTTCGGCCCACAATCTTTTTCATGGAAATCCCAGTCATATGAATCGAGTCCATACAAGCTACGATCACGGTATGAATTTGAAGGCAAAATATTTTTTTGCAGAGCTTAGATTAGGTCTTTCCCAGTCAATAATGCTAAATTGAGGAGGCAAATTAGAAATATCAATAGGAAACAGAAGACAAAGATACAGTGATCACCCATTTTCGTCCCACTATATTTTTCATGGAAATCCCAGTCATATGGGTCGAGTCCATGCATGATATGATTACGGTATGAATTTGAAGGCGAAATATTTTTTTGCAGATCTTAGATTATGTCTTTCCCTGTCCATAATGCTAAATGAAGGAAGTAAAATAGAAATATAAATAGGAAACAGAAGAGAAATGTACAGTCATCACCCATTTTAGGCCCACATTCTTTTTCATGGAAATCCCAGTCATATGAGTTCAGTCCATGCATGCTACGATCACGTTATGAATTTGAAGGCAAAATATTTTTTTGCAGATCTTAGATTAGGTCTTTCCCTGTCCATAATGCTAAATTGAGGAGGTAAAATATAAATATAAATAGGAAACAGAAGAGAAATGTACAGTGATCACCCAATTTCGGCCCACAATCTTTTTCATGGAAATCCCAGTCATATGAGTCGAGTCCATGCATGCTACGATCACGGTATGAATTTGAAGGCAAAATATTTTTGTGCAGTGCTTAGATTAGGTTTTCCTAGTCCATAATGCTAAATTGAGGAGGTAAAATAGAAATATAAATAGGAAACCTAAGAGAAATGTACAGTGATCACCCATTTTAGGCCCACAATCTTTTTCATGGAAATCCCAGTCATATGAGTCGAGTCCATACAAGCTACGATCACGGTATGAATTTGAAGGCAAAATATTTTTGTGCAGAGCTTAGATTAGGTCTTTCCTGGTCCATAATGCTAAATTGAGGAGGTAAAATAGAAATATAAATAGGAAACAGAAGAGAAATGTACAGCGATCTCCCATTTTCGGCCCACAATCTTCTTCATGGAAATCCCAGTCATATGAGTCGAGTCCATACATGCTACGATCACCGTATGAATTTGAAAGCAAAATATTTTTTGCAGAGCTTAGATTAGGTCTTTCCCTGTCCATAATGCTAAATTGAGGAGGTAAAATAGAAATATAAATAGGAAACAGAAGAGAAATGTACAGTGATCACCCAATTTCGGCCCACAATCTTTTTCATGGAAATCACAGTCATATGTGTCGAGTCCATGCATGCCACGATTACGGTATGAATTTGAAGTCAAAATATATTTTTGCAGATCTTAGATTAGGTTTTCCCTGTCCATCATGCTAAATTGAGGAGGTAAAATATAAATAGGAAACAGAAGAGAAATGTACAGTGATCACCCATTTTCTGACAACAATCTTTTTCATGGAAATCCCAGTCATATGAGTCGAGTCCATGCATGCTACGATCACCGTATGAATTTCAAGGGAAAATATTTTTTTGCAGATCTTAGGTTAAGTCTATCACTGTCCATAATGCTAAATTGAGGACGTAAAATAGAAATATAAATAGGAAACAGAAGAGAAATGTACAGTGATCACCCATTTTCGGCCCACAATCTTTTTCATGGAAATCCCAGTCATATGAGTTGAGTCCATGCATGCTACGATCACGGTATGAATTTGAAGGCAAAATATTTTTGTGCAGAGCTTAGATTAGGTCTTTCCCTGTCCAAAATGCTAAATTGTGGAGGTAAAATAGAAATATAAATAGAATACAGAAGAGAAATGTACAGTGATCACCCATTTTGTGCCCACAATCTTTTTCATGGAAATCCCAGTCATATGAGTCGAGTCCATGCATGCTACGATCACGGTATGTATTTGAAGGTAAAATATTTTTGTGAAGATTTTAGATTAGGTCTTTCCCTCTCCATAATGCTAAATTGAAGAGGTAAAATAGAAATATAAATAGGAAACAGAAGAGAAATGTACAGTGATCATCCATTTTCGGCCCACAATCTTTTTCATGGAAATCCGAGTCATATGAGTCGAGTCAATCCATGCTACGATCACGGTATGAATTTGAAAGCAAAATATTTTTGTGCAGAATTGAGATTAGATCTTTCCATGTCTATAATGCTAAATTGAGGAGGTAAAATAGAAATATAAATAGGAAACAGAAGAAAATGTACAGTGATCACCCATTTTCGGCCCACAATCATTTTCATGGAAATTCCAGTCATATGAGTCGAGTCCATGCATGCTACGATCACGGTATGAATTTGAAGGCAAAATATTTTTGTGCAGATTTTAGATTAGGTCTTTCCCTGTCCATAATGCTAAATTGAGGAGATAAAATATAAATATAAATAGGAAACAGGAGAGAAATGTACAGTGATCACCCATTTTCGGCCCACAAAATTTTTCATGGAAATCCCAGTCATATGAGTCGAGTCCATGCATGCTACGATCACGGTATAAATTTGAGAGCAAAATATTTTTCTGCAGATTTTAGATTAGGTCTTTCCCTGTCCGTAATGCTAAATTGAGGAAGTAAAATAGAAATATAAATAGGAAACAGAAGAGAAATGTACAGTGATCACCCATTTTCGGCCCACAAACTTTTTCATGGAAATCCCAGTCATATGAGTCGAGTCCATGCATCCTACGATCACGGTATGAATTTGAAGGCAAAATATTTTTTTGCAGATCATAGATTTAATCTTTCCCTGTCCATAATGCTAAATTGAGGAGATAAAATATAAATATAAATAGGAAACAGAAGAGAAATGTACAGTGTTCACCCATTTTCTGCCCACAATCTTTTTCATGGAAATTCCAGTCATATGAGTCGAGACTTCCATGCTACGATCACGCTATGAATTTGATGGCAAAATATTTTTTGGCAGATCGTAGATTAGGTCTTTCCATGTCCATAATGCTAAATGAAGGAAGTAAAATATAAATATAAATAGGAAACAGAAGAGAAATGTACAGTGAGCACACATTTTCTGACCACAATCTTTTTCATGGAAATCCCAGTCATATGAGTCGAGTCCATGCATGCTACTATCACGGTATGAATTTGAAGGCAAAATATTTATTTGCAGAACTTAGATTAGGTCATTCTCTGTCCATAATGCTAAATTGAGGAAGTAAAATAGAAATAGTCATGGGAAACAGAAGAGAAATGTACAGTGATCACCCATTTTGTGCCCACAATCTTTTTCATGGAAATCCCAGTCATATGAGTCGAGTCCATGCATGCTACGATCACGGTATGAATTTGAAGGCAAAATATTTATTTGCAGATCTTAGATTATGTCTTTCCCTGTCCATAAAGCTAAATTGAGGAAGTAAAATAGAAATAGTAATGGGAAACAGAAGAGAAATGTACAGTGAACACCCATTTTGTGCCCACAATCTTTTTCATGGAAATCCCAGTCATATGAGTCGAATCCATGCATGCTACGATCACGGTATGAATTTGAAGGCAAAATATTTTTTTGCAGATCTTAGATTAGGTCTTTCACTGCCCATAATGCTAAATTGAGGAAGTAAAATAGAAATAGTAATGGGAAACAGAAGAGAAATGTACAGTGATCACCCATTTTGTGCCCACAATCTTTTTCATGGAAATCCCAGTCATATGAGTCGAGTCCATACATGCTATGACCATGGTATGAATTTGAAGTCAAAATATTTTCTTGCAGATCTTAGATTAGGTCTTTCCCTATCCATAATGCTAAATTGAGGAAGTAAAATAGAAATAGTAATGGGAAACAGAAGAGAAATGTACAGTGATCACCCATTTTGTGCCCACAATCTTTTTCATGGAAATCCCAGTCATATGAATCGAGTCCATGCATGGTATGAATTTGAAGTCAAAATATTTTCTTGCACATCTTAGATTAGGTCTTTTCCTATCCATAATGCTAAATTGAGGAAGTAAAATAGAAATAGTAATGGGAAACAGAAGAGAAATGTACAGTGATCACCCGTTTTGTGCCCACAATCTTTTTCATGGAAATCCCAGTCATATGAGTCGAGTCCATGCATGCTACGATCACGGTATGAATTTGAAGGCAAAATATTTATTTGCAGAACTTAGATTAGGACTTTCCCTGTCCATAATGCTAAATTGAGGAAGTAAAAAAGAAATAGTAATGGGAAACAGAAGAGGAATGTACAGTGATCACCCATTCTGTGCCCACAATCTTTTTCAGTGAAATCCCAGTCATATAAGTCGAGTCCATGCATGCTACGATCACGGTATGAATTTGAAGGCAAAATATTTTATTGCAGATCTTAGATTATGTCTTTCCCTATCCATAAAGCTAAATTGAGGAAGTAAAATAGAAATAGTAATGGGAAACAGAAGAGAAATGCACAGTGAACACCCATTTTGTGCCCATAATCTTTTTCATGGAAATACCAGTCATATGAGTCGAATCCATGCATGCTACGATCACGGTATGAATTTGAAGGCAAAATATTTATTTGCAGAACTTAGATTAGGTCTTTCCCTGTCCATAATGCTAAATTGAGGAAGTAAAATAGAAATAGTAATGGGAAACAGAAGAGAAATGTACAGTGATCACCCATTTTGTGCCCACAATCATTTTCATGGAAATCCCAGTCATATGAGTCGAGTCCATGCATGCTACGATCACGGTATGAATTTGAAGGCAAAATATTTATTTGCAGAACTTAGATTAGGTCTTTCCCTGTCCATAATGCTAAATTGAGGAAGTAAAATAGAAATAGTAATGGGAAACAGAAGAGAAATGTAGAGTGATCACCCATTTTGTGCCCACAATGTTTTTCATGGAAATCCCAGTCATATGAGTCGAATCCATGCATGCTACGATCACGGTATGAATTTGAAGGCAACATATTTTTTTGCAGATCTTAGATTAGGTCTTTTACTGCCCATAATGCTAAATTGAGGAAGTAAAATAGAAATAGTAATGGGAAACAGAAGAGAAATGTACAGTGATCACCCATTTTGTGCCCACAATCTTTTTCATGGAAATCCCTGTCATATGAGTCGAATCCATGCATGCTACGATCACGGTATAAATTTGAAGGCAAAATATTTTTTTGCAGATCTTAGATTAGGTCTTTCCCTGTCCATAATGCTAAATTGAGGAAGTAAAATAGAAATAGTAATGGGAAACAGAAGAGAAATGTACAGTGATCACCCATTTTGTGCCCACAATCTTTTTCATGGAAATCCCTGTCATATGAGTCGAATCCATGCATGCTACGATCACGGTATGAATTTGAAGGCAAAATATTTTTTTGCAGATCTTAGATTAGGTCTTTCACTGCCCATAATGCTAAATTGAGGAAGTAAAATAGAAATAGTAATGGGAAACAGAAGAGAAATGTACAGTGATCACCCATTTTGTGCCCACAATCTTTTTCATGGAAATCCCAGTCATATGAGTCGATTCCATGAATGCTACGATCATGGTATGAATTTGAAGTCAAAATATTTTCTTGCAGATCTTAGATTAGGTCTTTCCCTATCCATAATGCAAAATTGAGGAGGTAAAATAGAAATATAAATAAGAAACAAGAGAAATGTACAGTGATCACCTATTTTCGGCTCACAATCTTTTTTATGGAAATCCCAGTCATATGAGTCGAGTCCATGCATGCTACGATCACGGTATGAATTTGAAGGCAAATTCTTTTTTGCAGAGCTTAGATTAGGTCTTTCCCTGTCTATAATGCAAAATTGAGGAGGTAAAATATAAATATAAATAGGAAACAGAAGAGAAATGTACAGTGATCACCCATTTTCTGCCCACAATCTATTTCATGGAAATCCCGGTTACATGAGTCGAGTCCATGCATGCTACGATCACGGTATGTAATTGAAGGCAAAATATTTTTGTGCAGATCTTAGATTAGGTCTTTCCCTGTCTATAATGCTAAAATGTGAAAGTAAAATATAAATATGAATAGGAAACAGAAGAGAAATGTACAGTGATCACCTATTTTCGGCTCACAATGTTTTTTATGGAAATCCCAGTCATATGAGTCGAGTCCATGCATGCTACGATCACGGTATGAATTTGAAGGCAAATTCTTTTTTGCAGAGCTTAGATTAGGTCTTTCCCTGTCCTTAATGCAAAATTGAGGAGGTAAAATATAAATATAAATAGGAAACAGAAGAAAAATGTACAGTGATCACCCATTTTCTGCCCACAACCTTTTTCATGGAAATCGCAGTCATATGAGTCGAATCCATGCATGCTACGATCACGGTATGAAATTGAAGGAAAAAAATATTTTTGTGCTGAAATTAGATTAGGTCTTTCCCTGTCCATAATGCTAAATTGAGGAAGTTAAATATAAATATAAATAGGAAACAGAAGAGAAATGTACAGTGATCACCCATTTTCTGCCTACAATCTTTTTCATGGAAATCCCAGTCATATGAGTCGAGTCCATGCATGCTACGATCACGGTATGAATTTGAAGGCAAAATATTTTTTTGCAGATTTTAGATTAGGTCTTTCTCTGTCCATATTGCTAAATTGAGGTGGTAAAATATAAATATAAATAGGAAACAGAAGAGAAATATACAGTGATCACCCAATTTCTTCCCATAATCTTTTTCATGGAAATCCCAGTCATATGAGTTGAGTCCATACATGCTATGATCACGGTATGAATTTGAAAGCAAAATATTTTTTTGCAGAGCTTAGATTAGGCCTTTCCCTGTCCACAATGCTAAATGAAGGAAGTAAAATAGAAATATAAATAGGAAACAGAAGAGAAATGTACAGTGATCACCCATTTTCGGCCCACAATCTTTTTCATGGAAATCCCAGTCATATGAGTCGAGTCCATGCATGCTACGATCACGGTATGAATTTGAAGGCAAAATATTTTTGTGCAGATTTTAGATTAGGTCTTTCCCTGTCCATAATGCTAAATTGAGGAGGTAAATATAAATATGAATAGGAAACAGAAGAGAAATGTACAGTGATCACCCATTTTCGGCCCACAATATTTTTCATGGAAATCCCAGTCATATGAGTCGAGTCCATGCATGCTACGATGACGGTATGAATTTGAAGGGAAAATATTTTTGTGCAGATCTTAGATTTGGTCTTTCCCTGTCCATAATGCTAAATTGAGGAGGTAAAATAGAAACATAAATAGGAAACAGAAGAGAAATGTACAGTGATCATCCATTTTCAGCCCACAATCTTTTTCATGGAAATCCCAGTCATATGAGTCGAGTCCATGCATGCTACGATCACGGTATGAAATTGAAGGCAAAATATTTTTGTGCAGATTTTAGATTAAGTCTTTCCCTGTCCATAATGCTAAATTGAGGAGGTAAAATAAAAATATAAATAGGAAACAGAAGAGAAATGTACAGTGATCACCCATTTTCGGCCCACAATCTTTTTCATGGAAAACCCAGTCATATGAGTCGAGTCCATGCATGCTACGATCACGGTATGAATTTGAAGGCAAAATATTTTTGTGCAGATTTTAGATTAGGTCTTTCCCTGTCCATAATGCTAAATTGAGGAGGTAAAATAGAAATATAAATAGGAAACAGAAGAGAAATGTACAGTGATCACACATTTTCGGCCCACATTCTTTTTCATGGAAATCCCAGTCATATGAGTCGAGTGCATGCATGCTACGATCACGGTATGAATTTGAAGGCAAAATATTTTTGTGCAGATTTTAGATTAGGTCTTTCCCTCTCCGTAATGCTAAATTGAGGAGGTAAAATAGAAATATAAATAGGAAACAGAAGAGAAATGTACAGTGATCACCCATTTTCCGCCCACAATCTTTTTCATGGAAATCCCAGTCATATGAGTCGAGTCCATGCATGCTAGGATCACGGTATGAATTTGAAGGTAAAATATTTTTGTGCAGATTTTAGATTAGGTCTTTCCCTGTCCATAATGCTAAATTGAGGAGGTAAAATATAAATATCAATACGAAACAGAAGAGAAATGTACAGTGATCACTTATTTTCGGCCCACAATCTTTTTCATGGAAATCCCAGTCATATGAGTCGAGTCCATGCATGCTACGATGACGGTATGAATTTGAAGGCAAAATATTTTTGTGCAGATTTTAGATTAGGTTTTTCCCTGTCCATAATGCTAAATTGAGGAGGTAAAATATAAATATAAATATAAATAGGAAACAGAAGAGAAATGTACAGTGATCACCCATTTTCGGCTCACAAACTTTGTCATGGAAATCCCAGTCATAAGAGTCGAGTCCATGCATGCTACGATCACGGTATGAATTTGAAGGCAAAATATTTTTGTGCAGAAGTTAGATTAGTTCTTTCCCTGGCCATAATTCTAAATTGAGGAGGTAAAATAGAAATATAAATAGAGAAAAGAAGAGAAATGTACAGTGATCACCCATTTTCGGCCCACAATCTTTTTCATGGAAATCCCAGTCATATGAGTCGAGTCCATGCATGCTACGATCACGGTATGAATTTGAAAGGAAAATATTTTTGTGCAGATCTTAGATTAGGTCTTTCACTGTCCATAATGCTAAATTGAGGAGGTAAAATAGAAATATAAATAGGAAAGAGAAGAGAAATGTACAGTGATCACCCATTTTCGGCCCACAATCTTTTTCATGGAAATCACAGTCATATGAGTCGAGTCCAATCATCCTACGAGCACGGTATGAATTTGAAGGCTAAATATTTTTGTGCAGATCTTAGATTAGGTCATTCCCTCTCCATAATGCTAAATTGAGGAGGTAAAATAGAAATATAAAGAGGAAACAGAAGAGAAATGTACAGTGATCACCCATTTTCTGCCCACAATCTTTTTCTTGGAAATCCCAGTCATATGAGTCCATGCATGCTACGAACACGGTATGAATTTGAAAGGAAAATATTTTTGTGCAGATCTTAGATTAGGTCTTTCACTGTCCATAATGCTAAATTGAGGAGGTAAAATAGAAATATAAATAGGAAACAGACGAGAAATGTACAGTGATCACCCATTTTCGGCCCACAATCTTTTTCATGGAAATCCCAGTCATATGAGTTGAGTGCATGCATGCTACGATCACGGTATGAATTTGAAGGCAAAATATTTGTGTGCAGAGCTTAGATAATATCTTTCCCTGTCCATAATGCTAAAATGAGGAGGTAAAATATAAATATAAATAGGAAACAGAAGAGAAATGTACAGTGATCACCCATTTTCGCCCTACAATCTTTTTCATGGAAATCCCAGTCATATGAGTCGAGTCCATGCATGCTACGATCACGGTATGAATTTGAAAGCAAAATATTTTTGTTAAGATTTTAGATTAGAACTTTCCCTGACCTTAATGCTAAATTGAGGAGGTAAAATAGAAATATAAATAGAAAAAAGAAGAGAAATGTACAGTGATCACCCATTTTCGGCCCACAAACTTTTTCATGGAAATCCCAGTCATATGAGTCCATTAATGCTACGATCACGGTATGAATTTGACGGTAAAATATTTTTGTGCAGATCTTAGATTAGGTCATCCGCTGTCCATAATGCTAAATTGAGGAGGTAAAATATAAATATAAATAGGAAACAGAAGAGAAATATACAGTGATCACACATTTTCGGCCCACAATCTTTTTCATGGAAATCCCATTCATATGAGTCGAGTCCATGCATGCTACGATCACAGTATGAGTTTGGAGGCAAAATATTTTTGTGCAGATTTTAGATTAGGTCTTTCCCTGTCCATAATGCTAAATTGAGGTGTTAAAATAAAAAAATATAAATAGGAAACAGAAGAGAAATGTACAGTGATCACCCATTTTCGGCCCACAATCTTTTTCATGGAAATCCCAGTCATATGAGTCGAGTCCATGCATGCTACGATCATGGTATGAATTTGAAGGCAAAATATTTTTGTGCAGATCTTAGATTAGGTCTTTCCCTGTCCATAATGCTAAATCGAGGAGGTAAAATAGAAATATGAATAGGAAACAAAAGAGAAATATACAGTGATCACGCATTTTCGGCCCACAATCTTTTTCATGGAAATCCCAGTCATATGAGTCGAGTCCATGCATGCTACGATCACGGTATGAATTTGGTGGCAAAATATTTTTGTGCAGATCTTAGATTAGGTCTTTCCCTGTCCATAATGCTAAATTGAGGAGGTAAAATAGAAATATAAATAGGAAACAGAAGAGAAATATACAGTGATCACGCATTTTCGGCCCACAATCTTTTTCATGGAAATCACAGTCATATGAGTCGAGTCCATGCATGCTACGATCACGGTATGAATTTGAAGGCAAAATATTTTTGTGCAGATTTTAGATTAGGTCTTTCCCTGTCCATAATGCTAAATTGAGGAGGTAAAATATAAATATAAATAGGAAACAGAAGACAAATGTACAGTGATCACCCATTTTCGGCCCACAATCTTTTTCATGGAAATCCCAGTCATATGAGTCGAGTCCATGCATGCTACGATCACGGTATGAATTTGAAGGCAAAATATTTTTGTGCAGATTTTAGATTAGGTCTTTCCCTGTCCATAATGCTAAATTGAGGAGGGAAAATATAAATATAAATAGGAATCAAAAGAGAAATATACAGTGATCACGCATTTTCGGCCCACAATCTTTTTCATAGAAATCCCAGTCATATGAGTCGAGTCCATGCATGCTACGATCACGGTATGAATTTGAAGGCAAAATATTTTTGTGCAGATCTTAGATTTGGTCTTTGCCAGTCCATAATGCTAAATTGAGGAGGTAAAATATAAATATAAATAGGAAACAGAAGAGAAATGTACAGTGATCACCCATTTTCGGCCCACAATATTTTCATGGAAATCCCAGTCATATGAGTCGAGTCCATGCATGCTACGATCTCGGTATGAATTTGAAGGCAAAATATTTTTGTGCAGATGTTAGATTAGGTCTTTCCCTGTCCATAAGGCTAAATTGAGGAGGTAAAATAGAAATATAAATAGGAAACAGAAGAGAAATGTACAGCGATCTCCCATTTTCGGCCCACAATCTTTTTCATGGAAATCCCAGTCGTATGAGTCGAGTCCATGCATGCTACGATCACGGTATGAATTTGAAGGCAAAATATTTTTGTGCAGATTTTAGATTAGGTCTTTCCCTGTCCATAATGCTAAATTGAGGAGGTAAAATATAAATATAAATAGGAAACAGAAGAGAAATTTACAGTGATCACCCATTTTCGGCCCACAATCTTTTTCATGGAAATCCCAGTCATATGAGTCGAGTCCATTCATGCTACGATCACGGTATGAATTTGAAGGCTAAATATTTTTGTGAAGATCTTAGATTTGGTCTTTCCCTGTCCATAATGCTAAATTGAGGAGGTAAAATATAAATATAAATTGGAAACAGAAGAGAAATGTACAGTGACCACACATTTTCGGCCGACAATGTTTTCATGGAAATCACAGTCATATGAGTCGAGTCCATGCATGCTACATTCACGGTATGAATTTGGAGGCAAAATATTTTGTGCAGATCTTAGATTAGGTCATTCCCTGTCCATAATGCTAAATTGAGGAGGTAAAATATAAATATAAATAGGAAACAGAAGAGAAATATACAGTGATCACCTATTTTCGGCCCACAATCTTTTTCATGGAAATCCCAGTCATATGAGTCGAGTCCATTCATGCTACGATCACGGTATGAATTTGAAGGCAAAATATTTTTGTGCAGATTTTAGATTAGGTCTTTCCCTGTCCATAATGCTAAATTGAGGAGGTAAAATATAAATATAAATCGGAAACAGAAGAGAAATGTACAGCGATCTGCCATTTTCGGCCCACAATCTTTTTCATGGAAATCCCAGTCATATGAGTCGAGTCCATGCATGCTACGATCACAGTATGAATTTGAAGGCAAAATATTTTTTTTGCAGATCTTACATTAGGTCTTTCCCAATCCATAATGCTAAATTGAGGAGGTAAAATATAAATATAAATAGGAAACAGTAGAGAAATGTACAGTGAGCACCTATTTTCGGCCCACAATCTTTTTCATGGAAATCCCAGTCATATGAGTCGAGTGCATGCATGCTACGATCACGGTATGAATTTCAAGGCAAAATATTTTTGTGCAGATCTTACATTTGGTCTTTCCCTGTCCATAATGCTAAATTGAGGAGGTAAAATATAAATATAAATAGGAAACAGAAGAGAAATGTACAGTGACCACCCATTTTCGGCCCACAATCTTTTACATAGAAATCCCAGTCATATGAGTCGAGTCCATGCATGCTACGTTCACGGTATGAATTTGAAGGCAAAATATTTTTGTGCAGATCTTAGATTAAGTCATTCCCTAACCATAATGCTAAACTGAGAAGGTAAAATAGAAATATAAATAGGAAACAGAACAGAAATGTACAGTGATCACCCATTTTCGGCGCACAATCTTTTTTATGGAAATCGCAGTCATATGAGTCGAGTCCATGCATGTTACGATCACGGTATGAATTTGAAGGCAAAATATTTTTGTGCAGATTTCAGATTAGGTCTTTCCCTGTCCATAATGCTAAATTGAGGAGGTAAAATAGAAATATAAATAGGAAACAGAAGAGAAATGTACAGTGATCACACATTATCGGACCACAATCTTTTTCATGGAAATCCCAGTCAAATGAGTCGAGTCCATGCATGCTACGATCACGATATGAATTTGAAGGCAAAATATTTTTGTGCAGATTTTAGATTAGGTCTTTCCCTGTCCATAATGCTAAATTGAGGAGGTAAAATAAAAATATAAATAGGAAAAAGAAGAGAAATGTACAGTGATCACCCATTTTCCGCCCAAAATCTTTTTCATGGAAATTCCAGTCATATGAGTCGAGTACATGCATGCTACAATCACGGTATGAATTTGAAGGCATAATATTTTCGTGCAGATTTTAGATTAGGTCTTTCCCTGTCCATAATGCTAAATTGAGGAGGTAAAATAGAAATATGAATACGAAACAGAACAGAAATGTACAGTGATCACCCATTTTTGGCCCACAATCTTTTTCATGGAAATCCCAGTCATATGAGTCGAGTCCATGCATGCTACAATCACGGTATGAATTTGAAGGCAAAATATTTTTGTGCAGATCTTAGATTAGGTCTTTCCCTGTCTATAATGCTAAATTAAGGAGGTAAAATATAATTATAAATAGGAAACAGAAGAGAAATGTACAGTGATCACCCATTTTCGGCGCACAATCTTTTTTATGGAAATCCCAGTCATATGAGTCGAGTCCATGCATGCAACGATCACGATATGAATTTGAAGGCAAAATATTTTTGTGCAGAGCTTAGATTAGGTTTTTCCCTGGCCATAATGCTAAATTGAGGAGGTAAAATATAAATATAAATAGGAAACAGTAGAGAAATGTACAGTGAGCACCCATTTTCGGCCCACAATCTTTTTCATGGAAATCCCAGTCATATGAGTCGAGTCCATGCATGCTACGTTCACGGTATGAATTTGAAGGTAAAATATTTTTGTGCAGTTCTTAGATTAGGTCATTCCCTAACCATAATGCTAAACTGAGGAGGTAAAATAGAAATATAAATATGAAACAGAAGAGAAATGTACAGTGATCACCCATTTTCGGCGGACAATCTTTTTCATGGAAATCCCAGTCATATGCGTCGAGTCCATGCATGCTACAATCACGGTATGAATTTGAAGGCATAATATTTTTGTGCAGAGCTTAGATTAGGTCTTTCCCTGTCCATAATGCTAAATTGAGGAGGTAAAATAGAAATATGAATACGAAACAGAACAGAAATGTACAGTGATCACCCATTTTCGGCGCACAATCTTTTTTATGGAAATCCCAGTCATATGAGTCGAGTCCATGCATGCTACAATCACGGTATGAATTTGAAGGCAAAATATTTTTGTGCAGAGCTTAGATTATGTCTTTCCCTGTCCATAATGCTAAATTGAGGAGGTAAAATAGAAATATAAATAGGAAACAAGAGAAATGTACAGTGATCACCCATTTTCTGCCCACAATCTTTTTCATGGAAATCCCAGTCACATGAGTCGAGTCCATGCATGCTACGATCACGCTATGAATTTGAAGGCAAAATATTTTTTTGCAGATCTTACATTAGGTCTTTCCCAATCCATAATGCTAAATTGAGGAGGTAAAATATAAATATAAATAGGAAACAGAAGAGAAATGTACAGTGATCACCCATTTTCGGCGCACAATCTTTTTTATGGAAATCCCAGTCATATGAGTCGAGTCCATGCATGCTACAATCACGGTATGAATTTGAAGGCATAATATTTTTGTGCAGATTTTAGATTAGGTCTTTCCCTGTCCATAATGCTAAATTGAGGAGCTAAAATATAAATATAAATAGGAAACAGAAGAGAAATGTACAGTGATCACCCATTTTCGGCCCACAGTCTTTTTCATGGAAATCCCAGTCATATGAGTCGAGTCCATGCATGCTACGATCACGGTATGAATTTGAAGGCAAAATATTTTTGTGCAGATCTTACATTTGGTCTTTCCCTGTCCATAATGCTAAATTGAGGAGGTAAAATATAAATATGAATAGGAAACAAAAGAGAAATATACAGTGATCACGCATTTTCGGCCCACAATGTTTTTCATGGAAATCCCAGTGATATGAGTCGAGTCCATGCATGCTACGATCACGGTATGAATTTGAAGGAAAAATATTTTTGTGCAGATCTTAGATTTGGTCTTTCCCTGTCCATAATGCTAAATTGAGGAGGTAAAATATAAATATGAACAGGAAACAGAAGAGAAATGTACAGTGACCACCCATTTTCGGCCGACAATGTTTTCATGGAAATCACAGTCATATGAGTCGAGTCCATGCATGCTACGATCACGGTATGAATTTGAAGGCAAAATGTTTTTGTGCAGAGCTTAGATTCGTTATTTCCCTGTCCATAATGCTAAATTGAGGAGGTAAAATAGAAATATAAATAGAAACAGAAGAGAAATGTACAGTGATCACCCATTTTCGGCCCACAATCTTTTTCATGGAAATCCCAGTCATATGAGTCGAGTCCATGCATGCTACGATCACGGTATGAATTTGAAGGCAAAATATTTTGGTGCAGAGCTTAGATTATTTCTTTCACTGGCGATAATGCTAAATTGTGTTGGTAAAAAAGAAATATAAATAGGAAACAGAAGAGAAATGTACAGTGATCACCCATTTTGTGCCCACCATCTTTTTCATGGAAATCCCAGTCATATGAGTCGAGTCCATGCATGCTACGATCACGGTATGAATTTGAAGGCAAAATATTTTTGTGCAGATTTTAGATTAGGTCTTTCCCTGTCCATAATGCTAAATTGAGGAGGTAAAATATAAATATAAATAGGAAACAGAAGAGAAATGTACAGTGATCACCCATTTTCGGCGCACAATCTTTTTCATGGAAATCCCAGTCATATGCGTCGAGTCCATGCATGCTACAATCACGGTATGAATTTGAAGGCATAATATTTTTGTGCTGAGCTTAGATTAGGTCTTTCCCTGTCCATAATGCTAAATTGAGGAGGTAAAATAGAAATATGAATACGAAACAGAACATAAATGTAGAGTGATCACCCATTTTCGGCGCACAATCTTTTTTATGGAAATCCCAGTCATATGAGTTGAGTCCATGCATGCTACAATCACGGTATGACTTTGAAGGCATAATATTTTTGTGCAGATTTTAGATTAGGTCTTTCCCTGTCCATAATGCTAAATTGAGGAGGTAAAATAGAAATATAAATAGGAAACAAGAGAAATGTACAGTGATCACCCATTTTCGGCCCACAATCTTTTTCATGGAAATCCCAGTCATATGAGTCGAGTCCATGCATGCTACGATCACGGTATGAATTTGAAGGCAAAATATTTTTGTGCAGAGCTTAGATTAGGTCTTTCCCTGGCCATAATGCTAAATTGAGAAGGTAAAATATAAATATAAATAGGAAACAGTAGAGAAATGTACAGTGATCACCCATTTTCGGCCCACAATCTTTTTCATGGAAATCCCAGTCATATGAGTCGAGTCCATGCATGTTACGATCACGGTATGAATTTGAAGGCAAAATATTTTTGTGCAGATCTTATATTAGGTCTTTACCTGTCCATAATGCTAAATTGAGGAGGTAAAATATAAATAGGAAACAGAAGAAAAATGTACAGTGATCACCCATTTTCGGCCCACAATCTTTTTCATGGAAATCCCAGTCATATGAGTCGAGTCCATGCATGCTACGATCACGGTAGGAATTTGAAGGCAAAATATTTTTGTGCAGATTTTAGATTAGGTCTTTCCCTGTCCATAATGCTAAATTGAGGAGGTAAAATAGAAATATAAATAGGAAACAGAAGAGAAATGTACAGTGATCACCCATTTTCGGCCCACAATCTTTTTCATGGAAATCCCAGTCATATGAGTCGAGTCCATGCATGCTACGATCACGGTAGGAATTTGAAGGCAAAATATTTTTGTGCAGATTTTAGATTAGGTCTTTCCCTGTCCATAATGCTAAATTGAGGAGGTAAAATAGAAATATAAATAGTAAACAGAAGAGAAATGTACAGTGATCACCCATTTCCGGCCCACAATCTTTTTCATGGAAATCCCAGTCGTATGAGTCGAGTCCATGCATGCTACGATCACGGTATGTATTTGAAGGGAAAATATTTTTTTGCAGATCTTAGATTAGGTCTTTCCCTGTCCATAATGCTAAATTGTGTTGGTAAAATAGAAATATAAATAGGAAACAGTAGAGAAATGTACAGGGATCACCCATTTTCGGCCCACAATCTTTTTCATGGAAATCCCAGTCATATGAGTCGAGTACATTCATGCTACAATCACGGTATGAATTTGAAGGCAAAATATTTTTGTGCAGACCTTAGATTAGGTCTTTCCCTGTCCATAATGCTAAATTGAGGAGGTAAAATAGAAATATAAATAGTAAACAGTAGAGAAATGTACAGTGATCACCCATTTTCGGCCCACAATCTTTTTCATGGAAATCCCAGTCATATGAGTCGAGTCCATGCATGCTACGATCACGGTATGAATTTGAAGGCAAAATATTTTCGTGCAGGTCTTAGATTAGGTCTTTCCCTGTCCATAATGCTAAATTGAGGAGGTAAAATATAAATATAAATAGGAAACAGAAGAGAAATGTACAGCAATCACCCATTTTCGGCCCACAATCTTTTTCATGGAAATCCCAGTCATATGAGTCGCGTCCATGCATGCTACGATCACGGTATGAAATTGAAGGCAAAATATTTTTGTGCAGATCTTAGATTAGGTCTTTCACTGTCCATAATGCTAAATTGAGGAGGTAAAATAGAAATATAAATAGGAAACAGAAGAGAAATGTACAGTGATCACCCATTTTCGGCCCACAATCTTTTTCATGGAAATCCCAGTCATATGAGTCGAGTCCATGCATGCTACGATCACGGTATGAATTTGAAGGCAAAATATTTTTGTGCAGAGCTTAGATTTGGTCTTTCCCTGGCGATAATGCTAAATTGAGGAGGTAAAATAGAAATATAAATAGGAAACAGAAGAGAAATTTACAGTGATCACCCATTTTGGGCCCACAATCTTTTTCATGGAAATCCCAGTCATATGAGTCGAGTCCATGCATGCTACGATCAGGGTATGAATTTGAAGGCAAAATATTTTTGTGCAGATCTTAGATTAGGTCTTTCCCTGTCCATAATGCTAAGATGTGGAGGTAAAATAGAAATATAAATAGGAAACAGAAGAGAAATGTACAGTGATCACCCATTTTCGGCCCACAATCTTTTTTATGGAAATCCCAGTCATATGAGTCGAGTCCATGCATGCTACGGTCACAGTATGAATTTGAAGGCAAAATATTTTTGTGCAGAAATTAGATTAGGTCTTTCACTGGCGATAATGCTAAATTGAGGAGGTAAAATAGAAATATAGATAGGAAACAGAAGAGAAATGTACAGTGATCACCCATTTTCGGCACACAATCTTTTTCATGGAAATCCCAGTCACATGAGTCGAGTCCATACATGCTACGATCACGGTATGAATTTGAAGGCAAAATATTTTTGTGCAGATCTTAGATTAGGTCTTTCCTTGTCCATAATGCTAAATTGACAATGTAAAATATAAATATAAATATGAAAACAGAAGAGAAATGTACAGTGATCACCCTTTTTCGGCCCACAAAGTTTTTCATGGAAATCCCAGGCATATGAGTCGAGTCCATGTATGCTACGATCACGGTATGAATTTGAGGGCAAAATATTTTTGTGCAGATCTTAGATTAGGTCTTTCCCTGTCCATAATGCTAAATTGAGGAGGCAAAATAGAAATATAAATTGGAAACAGAACAGAAATGTACAGTTATCACCCATTTTCGGCCCACAATATTTTTCATGGAAATCCCAGTCATATGAGTCGAGTCCATGCATGCTACGATCACGGTATGAATTTGAAGGCAAAATATTTTTGTGCAGAGCTTAGATTAGGTCTTTCCCTGTTCATAATGTTAAATTGAGGAGGTAAAATATAAATATAAATAGGAAACAGAAGAGAAATGTACCGTGATCGCTCATTTTCTGCCCACAATCTTTTTCATGGAAATCCCAATCATATGAGTCGAGTCCATACATGCTACGATCACGGTATGAATTTGAAGGCAAAATATTTTTTTGCAGAGCTTAGATTAGGTCTTTCCCTGTCCATAATGCTAAATGAAGTAAGTAAAATAGAAATATAAATAGGAAACAGAAGACAAATGTACAGTGATCACCCATTTTCAGCCCATAATCTTTTTCATGGAAATCCCAGTCATATGAGTCATGTCGATGCATGCTACAATCACGGTATGAATTTGAAGGTAAAATATTTTTTTGCAGAGCTTAGATTATGTCTTTCACTGTCCATAATAATAAATTGCGGAGGTAAATTAGAAATATAAATAGGAAACAGAAGAGAAATGTACAGTGATCACCCATTTTCGGCCCACTAACTTTTTCATGGAAATCCCAGTCGTATGAGTGGAGTCCATACATGCTACGATCACAGTATGAATTTGAAGTCAAAATATTTTTGTGCAGAGCTTAGATTAGGTCTTTCCCTGTCCATAATGCTAAATGAAGGAAGTAAAATATAAATATAAATAGGAAACAGAAGAGAAATGCACAGTGATCACACATTTTCTGCCCACAAACTTTTTCATTGAAATCCCAGTCACATGAGTCGAGTGCATGCATGCTACGATCACGGTATGAATTTGAAGGCAAAATATTTTTGTGCAGAGCTTAGATTAGGTCTTTCCCTGTCCATAATGGTAAATTGAGGAGGTAAAATAGAAATATAAATAGGAAACAGAAGAGAAATGCACAGTGATCACCCATGTTCTGCCCACAAACTTTTTCATGGAAATCCCAGTCATATGAGTTGAGTCCATGCATGCTACGATCACCGTATGAATTTCAAGGCAAAATTTTTTTTGCAAATCTTAGATTAAATCTATCCCTGTCCATAATGCTAAATTGAGGAGGTAAAATATAAATATGAATAGGAAACAGAAGAGAAATGTACAGTGATCACCCATTTTCTGCCCACAATCTTTTTCATGGAAATCCCAGTCATATGAGTCGAGTCCATGCATGCTACGATCACGGTATGAATTTGAAGGCAAAATATTTTTTTCAGATCTTAGATTAGGTCTTTCCCTCTCCATAATGCTAAATGAAGGAAGTAAAATATAAATATAAATAAGAAACAGAAGAGAAATGTACAGTGATCACCCATTTTCTGCCCAGAATCTTTTTTATGGAAATCCCAGTCATATGAGTCGAGTCCATTCATGCTACGATCACGGTATGAAATTGAAGGCAAAGTATTTTTGTGCAGATCTTAGATTAGGTCTTTCCCTGTGCATAATGCTAAATTGAGGAAGTAACATAGAAATAGTAATGGGAAACAGAAGAAAAATGTACAGTGATCCCCCATTTTGAGCCCACAATCTCTATAATGGAAATCCCAGTCATATGTGTCGACTCCATGCATGCTACTATGACGGTATGAAATTGAAGGCAAAATATTTTTTTGCAGTCTTAGATTAGGTCTCTCCCTGTTCATAATGGTAAATTTAGGAAGTAAAATAGAAATAGTAATGGGAAACAGAAGAGCAATGTACAGTGATCACCCATTTTGTGCCCACAATCTATTACATGGAAATCCCAGTCATATGAGTCGATTCCATGCATGCTACGATCACGGTATGAATTTGAAGGCAAAATATTTTTTTGCAGATCTTAGATTATGTCTTTCCCTGTCCATAATGCTAAATGAGGAACTAAAATATAAATATAAATAAGAAACAGAAGAATAATGTACAGTGATCACCCATTTTGTGCCCACAATTTTTTTCATGGAAATCCCAGTCATATGAGTCAAGTCCATGCATGCTACGATCACGGTAAGAATTTGAAGGCAAAATATTTTTTTGCAGAGCTTAGATTATGTCTTTCCCTGTCCATAATGCTAAATTGAGGAAGTAAAATATAAATATAAATAGGAAACAGCAGAGAAATATACATTGATCACCCATTGTCTGCCCACAATCTTTTTCATGGAAAACCCAGTCATATGAGTCGAGTCCATGCATGCTACGATCACGGTATGAATTTGAAGGCTAAATATTTTTGTGCAGATTTTACATTAGTTGTTTCCCTGTCCATAATGCTAAATTGAGGAGGTAAAATATAAATAGGAACAGAAGAGAAATGTACAGTGATCACCCATTTTCTCCCCACAATCTTTTTCATGGAAATCCCAGGCTTAGGAGTCGAGACCATGCATGCTACGATCACGGTATGAATTTCAAGGCAAAATATTTTTTTGCAGAACTTAGATTAGGACTTTCCCTGTCTATAATGCTAAATTGAGGAAGTAAAATTTAAATAGGAAACAGAAGAGAAATGTACAGTGATCACCCATTTTGTGCCCACAATCTTTTTTAGTGAAATCCCAGTCATATAAGTCGAGTCCATGCATGCTACGATCACGGTATGAATTTGAAGGCAAAATATTTTTTTGCAGATCTTAGATTAGGTCTTTCCCTGTCCATAATGCTTAATTAAGGAAGTAAAATTTAAATAGGAAACAGAAGAGAAATGTACAGTGATCACCCATTTTCTGCCCACAATCTATTTCAAGGAAATCCCAGTCATATGAGTCGAGTCCATGCATGCTACGATCACGGTATGAATTTGATGGCAAAATATTTTTTTGCAGATCTTAGATTAGGTCATTCCCTGTCCATAATGATAAATTGAAGAAGTAAAATATAAATATAAATAGGAAACAGAAGAGAAATGTACAGTGATCACCCATTTTCTGCCCACAAACTTTTTCATGGAAAACCCAGTCATATGAGTCGAGTCCATGCATGCTACGATCACGGTATGAATTTGAAGGTAAAATATTTTTTTGCAGTGTTTAGATTAGGTCTTTCCCTGTCCATACTGCTAAATTGAGGAGGTAAAATATAAATATAAATAGAAAACAGAAGAGAAATGTACAGTGATCACCCATTTTCTGCCCACAATCTTTTTCAGGGAAATCCCAGTTATATGAGTCGAGTCCATGCATGCTACGATCACGGTATGAATTTGAAGGCAAAATATTTATTTGCCGATCTTAGATTAGGTCTTTCCCTGTCCATAATGCTAAATTGAGGAAGTAAAATAGAAATAGTAATGGGAAACAGAAGAGAAATGTACAGTGATCAGCCATTTTGTGCCCACAATCTTTTTCATGGAAATCCCAGTCATATGAGTCGAGTCAATGCATGCTACGATCACGGTATGAATTTGAAGGCAAAATATTTTTTTGCAGATCTTAGATTAGGTCTTTCCCTGTCCATAATGCAAAATTGAGGGGGTAAAATAGAAATATAAATAGGAAACAGAAGAGAAATGTACAGTGATCACCCATTTTCTGCCCACAATCTTTTTCCTGGCAATCCAAGTCATATGAGTCGATTCCATGCATGCTACGATCACGGTATGAATTTGAAGGCAAAATATTTTTTTGCAGATCTTAGATTAGGTCTTTCCCTGTCCATAATGCTAAATGAGGAACTAAAATATAAATATAAATAAGAAACAGAAGAATAATGTACAGTGATCACCCATTTTGTGCCCACAATTTTTTTCATGGAAATCCCAGTCATATGAGTCAAGTCCATGCATGCTACGATCACGGTAAGAATTTGAAGGCAAAATATTTTTTTGCAGAGCTTAGATTATGTCTTTCCCTGTCCATAATGCTAAATTGAGGAAGTAAAATATAAATATAAATAGGAAACAGCAGAGAAATATACATTGATCACCCATTGTCTGCCCACAAACTTTTTCATGGAAAACCCAGTCATATGAGTCGAGTCCATGCATGCTACGATCACGGTATGAATTTGAAGGCTAAATATTTTTGTGCAGATTTTACATTAGTTGTTTCCCTGTCCATAATGCTAAATTGAGGAGGTAAAATATAAATAGGAACAGAAGAGAAATGTACAGTGATCACCCATTTTCTCCCCACAATCTTTTTCATGGAAATCCCAGGCTTAGGAGTCGAGACCATGCATGCTACGATCACGGTATGAATTTCAAGGCAAAATATTTTTTTGCAGAACTTAGATTAGGACTTTCCCTGTCTATAATGCTAAATTGTGGAAGTAAAATAGAAATAGTATTGGGAAACCGAAGAGTAATATACAGTGATCACCCATTTTGTGCCCACAATCTTTTTCAGTGAAATACCAGTCATATAAGTCGAGTCCATGCATGATACGTTCACGGTATGAATTTGAAGGCAAAATATTTTTTTGCAGATCTTAGATTATGTCTTTCCCTGTCCATAATGCTAAATTGAGGAAGTAAAATAGAAATAGTAATTGGAAACAGAATAGAAATATACAGTGATCAACCATTTTGTGCCCACAGTCTATTTCATGGAAATCCCAGGCA
Source organism: Acanthosepion lycidas (assembly GCA_963932145.1). Classification (NCBI taxonomy): domain Eukaryota; kingdom Metazoa; phylum Mollusca; class Cephalopoda; order Sepiida; family Sepiidae; genus Acanthosepion; species Acanthosepion lycidas. The sequence goes on along the minus strand of CAWVQA010001282.1, from coordinate 183,168 downwards.
TATGAGACGAATCCATGCATGCTACGATCAAGGTATGTATTTGAAGGCAAAATATTTTTTTGCAGATCTTAGATTAGGTCTTTCCCTGTCCATAATGCTAAATTGAGGAATTAAAATAGAAATAGTAATTGGAAACAGAAGAGAAATGTACAGTGATCACCCATTTTGCGCCCACAATCTTTTTCATGGAAATCCCAGTCATATGAATGGAGTCCATACATGCTACGATCACGGTATGAATTTGAGGCAAAATATTTTTTTGCACAACTTAGATTAGGTCTTTCCCTGTCCATAATGCTAAATTGAGGAAGTAAAATAGAAATATTAATTGGAAACAGAAGAGAAATGTACAGTGATCACCCATTTTGTGCCCACAGTCTATTTCCTGGAAATCCCAGGCATATGAGACGAATCCATGCATGCTACGATCACGGTATATATTTGAGGGCAAAATATTTTTTTGCAGATCTTAGATTATGTCTTTCCCTCTCCATAATGCTAAATTGAGGAAGTAAAATATAAATATAAATAAGAAACAGAAGAGAAATGTACAGTGATCACCCATTTTCTGCCCACAATCTTTTTCATGGAAATCCCAGTCATATGAGTCGAGTCCATGCATGCTACGATCACGGTATGAATTTGAAGGCAAAATATTTTTTTGCAGATCTTAGATTAGGTCTTTAACTGTACATAATGCTAAATTGAGGAGGTAAAATATAAATATAAATAGGAAACAGAAGTGAAATGTACAGGGATCACCTATTTTCGGACCACAATCTTTTTCATGGAAATCCCAGTCATATGAGTCGAGTCCATGCATGCTACGATCACGGTATGAATTTGAAGGCAAAATATTTTTTTTCAGATCTTAGATTAGGTGTTTCCCTGTCCATAATGCTAAATTGAGAAGGTAAAATATAAATATAAATAGGAAACAGAAGAGAAATGTACAGTGATCACCCATTTTCTGCCCACAATCTTTTTCATGGAAATCCCAGTCATATGAGTCGAGTCCATGCATGCTACGATCACGGTATGAATTTGAAGGCAAATTTTTTTTTTGCAGATCTTAGATTAGGTCTTTCCCTGTTCGTAATGCTAAATGAAGGAAGTAAAATATAAATATAAATAGGAAACAGAAGAGTAATGTACAGTGATCACCCATTTTCTGCCCAAAATCTTTTTCATGGAAATCCCAGTCATATGAGTCGAGTCCATGTATGCTACGATCACGGTATGAATTTGAAGGCAAAATATTTTTGTGCAGATTTCAGATTAGGTCTTTCCCTGTTCATAATGCTAAATTGAGGAGGTAAAATAGAAATATAAATAGGAAACAGAAGAGAAATGTACAGTGATCACCCATTTTCGGCCCACAATCTTTTTCATGGAAATCCCAGTCATATGAGTCGAGTCCAATCATGCTACGATCACGGTATGAATTTGAAGGGAAAATATTTTTGTGCAGATTTTAGATTAGGTCTTTCCCTGTCCATAATGCTAAATTGAGGAGGTAAAATATAAATATAAATAGGAAACAGAAGAGAAATATACAGTGATCACCCATTTTCGGCCCACAATCTTTTTCATGGAAATCCCAGTCATACGAGTCAAGTCCATGCATGCTACGATCACGGTATGAATTTGAAGGCAAAATATTTGTGTGCAGATTTTAGATTGGGTCTTTCCCTGTCCATAATGCTAAATTGAGTAGGTAAAATAGAAATATAAATAGGAAACAGAAGAGAAATGTACAGTGATCACCCATTTTCGGCCCACAATCTTTTTCATGGAAATCCCAGTCATATGAGTTGAGTCCATGCATGCTAGGATCACGGTATGAATTTGAAGGCAAAATATTTTTGTGCAGATTTTAGATTAGGTCTTTCCCTGTCCATAATGCTAAATTAAGGATGTAAAATAGAAATATGAATAGGAAACAGAAGAGAAATGTACAGTGATCACCCATTTTCGGCCCACAATCTTTTTCATGGAAATCCCAGTCATATGAGTCGAGTCCATGCATGCTACAATCACGGTATGAATTTGAAGGCAAAATATTTTTGTGCAGATTTTAGATTAGGTCTTTCCCTGTCCATAATGCTAAATTGAGGAGATAAAATAGAAATATAAATAGGAAACAGAAGAGAAATGTACAGTGATCACCCATTTTCGGCCCACAACCTTTTTCCTGGAAATCCCAGTCATATGAGTCGAGTCCAAGCATGCTACGACCACGGTATGAATTTGAAGGCAAAATATTTTTGTGCAGATTTTAGATTAGGTCTTTCCCTGTCCATAATGCTAAATTGAGGAGGTAAAATATAAATATAAATAGGAAACAGAAGAGAAATGTACAGTGATCACCCATTTTCGGCCCACAATCTTTTTCATGGAAATCCCAGTCATATGAGTCGAGTCCATGTATGCTACGATCACGGTATGAATTTGAAGGCAAAATATTTTTGTGCAGATTTTAGATTAGGTCTTTCCCTGTCCATAATGATAAATAGAGGAAGTAAAATATAAATATAAATAGAAAACAGAAGAGAAATGTACACTGATCACCCATTTTCGGCCCACAATCTTTTTCATGGAAATCCCAGTCATATGAATCGAGTCCATGCATGCCATGATCACGGTATGAATTTGAAAGCAAAATATTTTTGTGCACATCTTAGATTAGGTCTTTCCCTGTCCATAATGCTAAATTGAGGAGGTAAAATATAAATATAAATAGGAAACAGAAGAGAAATGTACAGTGATCACCCATTTTCGGCCCACAAACTTTTTCCTGGAAATCCCAGTGATATGAGTCGAGTCCAAGCATGCTACGACCACGGTATGAATTTGAAGGCAAAATATTTTTGTGCAGATTTTAGATTAGGTCTTTCCCTGTCCATAATGCTAAATTGAGGAGGTAAAATATAAATATAAATAGGAAACAGAAGAGAAATGTACAGTGATCACCCATTTTCGGCCCACAATCTTTTTCATGGAAATCCCAGTCATATGAGTCGAGTCCATGCATGCTACAATCACGGTATGAATTTGAAGGCAAAATATTTTTGTGCAGATCTTAGATTAGGTCTTTCCCTTTCCATAATGCTAAATTGAGGAGGTAAAATAGAAATATAAATAGGAAACAGAAGAGAAATGTACAGTGATCACCCATTTTCGGCCCACAATCCTTTTCATGGAAATCCCAGTCATATGAGTCGAGTCAATTCATGCTACGATCACTGTATGAATTTGAAGGCAAAATATTTTTGTGCAGATTTTAGATTAGGTCTTTCCCTGTCCATAATGCTAAATTGAGGAGGTAAAATATAAATATAAATAGAAAACAGAAGAGAAATGTACACAGATCACCCATTTTCGAACCACAATCTTTTTCACGGAAATCCCAGTCATATGAATCGAGTCCATGCATGCCACGATCACGGTATGAATTTGAAAGCAAAATATTTTTGTGCACATCTTTGATTAGGTCTTTACCTGTCCATAATGCTAAATTGAGTAGGTAAAATAGAAATATAAATAGGAAACAGAAGAGAAATGTACAGTGATCACCCATTTTCGGCCCACAACCTTTTTCCTGGAAATCCCAGTCATATGAGTCGAGTCCAACCATGCTACGACCACGGTATGAATTTGAAGGCAAAATATTTTTGTGCAGAGTTTAGATTAGGTCTTTCCCTGTCCATAATGCTAAATTGAGGAGGAAAAATATAAATATAAATAGGAAACAGAAGAGAAATGTACAGTGATCACCCATTTTCGGCCCACAATCTTTTTCATGGAAATCCCAGTCATATGAGTCGAGTCCATGCATGCTACAATCACGGTATGAATTTGAAGGCAAAATATTTTTGTGCAGATTTTAGATTAGGTCTTTCCCTGTCCATAATGCTAAATTGAGGAGGTAAAATAGAAATATAAATAGGAAACAGAAGAGAAATTTACAGTGATCACTCATTTTAGGCCCACAATCTTTATCATGGAAATCCCAGTCATATGAGTCGAGTCCATGCATGCTACGTTCACGGTATGAATTTGAAGGCAAAATATTTTTGTGCAGATTTTAGATTAGGTCTTTCCCTGTCCATAATGATAAATAGAGGAGGTAAAATATAAATATAAATAGAAAACAGAAGAGAAATGTACAGTGACCACCCATTTTCGGCCCACAATCTTTTTCATGGAAATCCCAGTCATATGAGTCGAGTCCATGCATGCTACGATCACGTTATGAATTTGAAGGCAAAATATTTTTGTGCAGATTTTAGATTAGGTCTTTCCCTGTCCATAATGGTAAATTGAGGAGGTAAAATAGAAATATAAATAGGAAACAGAAGAAAAATGTACAGTGATCACCCATTTTCGGCCCACAATCTTTTTCATGGTAATCCCAGTCATATGAGTCGAGTCCATTCATGCTACGATCACTGTATGAATTTGAAGGCAAAATATTTTTGTGCAGATTTTAGATTATGTCTTTCCCTGTCCATAATGCTAAATTGTGGAGGTAAAATAGAAATATAAATAGAAAACAGAAGAGAAATGTACACAGATCACCCATTTTCGAACCACAATCTTTTTCATGGAAATCCCAGTCATATGAATCGAGTCCATGCATGCCACGATCACGGTATGAATTTGAAAGCAAAATATTTTTGTGCACATCTTAGATTAGGTCTTTCCCTGTCCATAATGCTAAATTGAGGAGGTAAAATATAAATATAAATAGGAAACAGAAGAGAAATGTACAGTGATCAACCATTTTCGGCCCACAATCTTTTTCATTGAAATCCCAGTCATATGAGTCGAGTCCATGCATGCTACGTTCACGGTATGAATTTGAAGGCAAAATATTTTTGTGCAGAATTTAGGTTGGGTCTTTCCCTGTCCATAATGCTAAATTGAGGAGGTAAAATAGAAATATAAATAGGAAACAGAAGAGAAATGTACAGTGATCACCCATTTTCTGCCCACAAACTGTTTCATGGAAATCCCAGTCATAGGAGTCAATTCCATGCATGCTATGATCACGGTATGAATTTAAAGGCAAAATATTTTTTGCAGATCTTAGATTAGGTCTTTCCCTGTCCATAATGCTAAATTGAGGAAGTAAAATAGAAATATAAATAGAAAAAAGAAGACCAATGTACAGTGATCACCCATTTTCTGTACACAATCTTTTTCATGGAAATCCCAGTCATATGTGTCGAGTCAATGCATGGTACGATCACGGTTTGAATTTCAAGGCAAAATATTTTTTTCCAGATTTTACATTAGGCCTTTCCCTGTCCATAATGCTAAATTAGGGAAGTAAAATAGAAATATAAATAGGATACAGAAGAGAAATGTACAGTGATCACCCATTTTCAGCCCACAATCTTTTTCATGGAAAACCCAGTCATATGAATCGTTACCATGCATGCTACGATCACGGTATGAATTTGAAGGCAAAATATTTTTTTGCAGACATTAGATTGAGTCTTTCTTTGTACATAATACTAAATTAAGGAATTAAAATATAAATATAAATAGGAAACATAAGAGAAATATACAGTGATCAGCCATTTTCTGCCAACAATCTTTTTCATGGAAATCCCAGTCATGCGAGGTGAGTCCATGCATCCTACGATCACGGTATGAATTTGAAGGCAAAATATTTTTTTGCAGATCTTAGATTAGTTCTTTCCCTGTACATAATGCTAAATTAAGGAAGTAAAATATAAATATAAATAGGAAACAGAAGAGAAATGTACAGTGATCACCAATTTTCTGCCCACAATCTTTTTCATGGAAATCCCAGTCATATGAGTCGAGTCCATGCATGCTACGATCACGGTATGAATTTGAAGGCAAAATATTTTTTTGCAGAGTTTAGATTAGGTCTTTCCCTGTCCATAATGCTAAATTAAGGAAGTAAAATATAAATATAAATAGGAAACAAGAGAAATTTGCAGTGATCACCCATTTTCTTAAAACAATCTTTTTCATGGAAATCCCAGTCATATGAGTCGAGTCCATGCATGCTACGATCACGGTATGAATGTGAAGGCAAAATATTTTTGTGCAGATTTTAGATTAGGTCTTTCCCTGTCCATAATGCTAAATTGAGGAGGTAAAATAGAAATATAAATAGGAAACAGAAGAGAAATGTACAGTGATCACACATTTTCGGCCCACAATCTTTTTCATGGAAATCCCAGTCATATGAGTCGAGTCCATGCATGCTACGATCACGGTATGAATTTGAAGGCAAAATATTTTTGTGCAGATTTCAGATTAGGTCTTTCCCTGTCCATAATGCTAAATTGAGGAGGTAAAATATAAATATAAATAGGAAACAGAAGAGAAATGTACAGTGATCACCCATTTTCGGCCCAAAATCTTTTTCATGGAAATCCCAGTCATATGAGTCGAGTCCATGCATGCTACGATCACGGTATGAATTTGAAGGCAATATATTTTTGTGCAGATTTTAGATTAGGTCTTTCCCTGTCCATAATGCTAAATTCAGGAGTTAAAATATAAATATAAATAGGAAACAGACGAGAAATGTACAGTGATCACCCATTTTCTGCCCAAAATCTTTTTCATGGAAATCCCAGTCATATGAGTCGAGTCCATGCATGCTACGATCACGGTATGTATTTGATGGAAAAATATTTTTTTGCAGATCTTAGATTAGGTCTTTCCCTGTCCATAATGCTAAATTGAGGAAGTAAAATATAAATATAAATAGGAAACAGAAGAGAAATGTACAGTGAACACCCATTTTCTGCCCAGAATCTTATTCATTGAAATCCCAGTCATATGAGTTGAGTCCATGCATCCTACGATCACGGTATGAATTTGATGGCAAAATATTTTTTTGCAGAACTTAGATTTGGTCTTTCCCTGTCCATAATGCTAAATTAAGGAAGGAAAATAGAAATATGAATAGGAAACAGAAGAGAAATGTACAGTGCTCATCCATTTTCTCCCCACAATCTTTTTCATGGAAATCCCAGTCATATGAGTCTAGTACATGCATGCTACGATCACGGTATGAATTTGATGGCAAAATATTTTTTTGCAGAACTTAGATTAAGTCTTTCCCTGTCCATAATGCTAAATTGAGGAAGTAAAATAGAAATAGTAATGGTTAAAAGAAGAGAAATGTACAGTGATCACCCATTTTCTGCCCACAATCTTATTCATGGAAATCCCAGTCATATGAGTCGAGTCCATACATGCTACGATCACGGTATGAATTTGAAGGCAAAATATTTTTTGCAGATCTTAGATTAGGTCTTTCCCTGTCCATAATGCTGAAATGAGGAGGTAAAATATAAATATAAATAGGAAACAGAAGCGAAATGTACAGTGGTCACCCATTTTCTGCCCACAATCTTATTCATGGAAATCCCAGTCATATGAGTCGAGTCCATGCATGCTACGATCACGGTATGTATTTGATGGCAAAATATTTTTGTGCAGATTTTAGATTAGGTCTTTCCCTGTCCATAATGCTAAATTGAGGAGGTAAAATATAAATATAAATAGGAAACAGAAGAGAAATGTACAGTGATCACCCATTTTCTACCCACAATCTTTTTCATGGAATCCCAGTCATATGAGTCAAGTCCAGGCATGCTACGATCACGGTATGAATTTGAAGGCAAAATATTTTTTAGCAGATCTTAGTTTAGGACTTTCCTTGTCCATAATGCTAAATTAAGGAAGTAAAATATAAATATAAATAATAAAAAGAAGAGAAATGTAGAGTGATCACCCATTTTCTGGCCACAATCTTTTTCATGGAAATCCCAGTCATATGAGTCGAGTCCATGCATGCTACCATCACGGAATGAATTTCAAGGCAAAATATTTTTTTGCAGATTTTAGATTAGGTCTTTCCCTGTCCATAATCCTAAATTGAGGAAGTAAAATATAAATATAAATAGGAAACAGAAGAGAAATGTACAGTGTTCACCCATTTTCGACCCACAATTTTTTCATGGAAAATCCCAGTCATATGAGTCGAGTCCATGCATGCTACGATAACGGTATGAATTTGAAGGAAAAATAATTTCTTGCAGATTTTAGATTAGGTCTTTCCCTGTTCATAATGCTAAATTGAGGAAGTAAAATAGAAACAGGATTAGGAAACAGAAGAGAAATATACAGTGATCACCCATTTTGTGCCCACAATTTTTTCATGGAAATCCCAGTCATATGAGTCGAGTCTATGCATGATACCATCATGATATGAATTTGAATGCAAAATATTTTTTTGCAGATTTTAGATTAGGTCTTTCCCTGTCCATAATGATAAATTGAGGAAGTTAAATAGAAATAGTAATGGGAAACAGAAGAAAAATGTAAAGTGATCACCAATTTTGTGCCCACAATCTTTTTCATGGAAATCCCAGTCATATGAGTCGAGTCCATGCATGCTACGATCACGATATGAATTTGAAGGCAAAATATTTTTTTGCAGATTTTAGATTAGGTCTTACCCTGTCGATAATGCTAAATTGAGGAAGTAAAATAGAAATAATAATGGGAAACAGAAGAGAAATGTACAGTGATCACCCATTTTGTGCCCACAATCTTTTTCATGGAAATCCCAGTCATATGAGTCGAGTCCATGCATGCTACGATCACGGTATGAATTTGAAGGCAAAATATTTTTTTGCAGATCTTAGATTAGGTCTTTCCCTGTCCATAATGCTAAATTAAGGAAGTAAAATAGAAATATAAATAGGAAACAGAAGAGAAATGCACAGACATCACCCTTTTTCTGCCCACAATCTTTTTCATGGAAATCCCACTCATATGATTTCTGTCGTCTACTTTGAAAATTAAAGGCATACAAAAAACGGTTTGCTCGATGAATCTGGAATCCCACTTTTTCGTTTCTATAGAATACTTATAAAATTGATATCAAATGTGATGGATATTTTCCTTAAACCAGGGTTAAAATTTTTTTTCAGTCAGTTGAATAAGGACAACGTGGGATTGGATGAAGTGGCAACTTGTTAGGGGATTTGTGGGAATTTTTAGTACAGCCCAAAAGTGGGGGATCAGTCATATTTCACTTTTTATTTTTTTACATTGAATGAAATAATTTAAAAATTAGTATTAAATTGTAGGATATTTGTTAATTAATCCATGTCTACAAAGATTATACATTTTGTTGAATAGAGCAAAGTGGAGGTTCAACCATGTCTTTGGTGCATTCTTTGAAAATTTACGGCATCCAAAAACCGGTTTGATTGAGGACTCCGGATTTCAACTTTTCCGCGTCTATAGAATAGTTATCAAATTGATATCAAATGTTAGGGAATTACTTGCTTAATCCATGTTGAAAACATTTTTTTTCAGGCGTTTGAATAGGACTTCTGATAAGGGATTTGATAGAATTTTAATACGGCCCAAAACTGGGGGATCAGTAAAGTTTCAATTCTTTTTAATTTTTTTCCATTAAATGAAATATTTACAAAATTAGTATTGTAGGAAATTTATCAATACATCCACTTATACAAGGATATTTAATTCAGATTTATAGGGAAACGTGCACCTTCGACAATGTCGCTGCTGTGAACGTTGGCAATTTAAGGTTGGCTCGATGAGATCACATTTCCACTTTGTCCTCTCTAGGGAATCCTCATGAAATAGATATCATTGTGTGGAATTTCCTGCTTACTCCATGGGTCAAAGAATTATTTCAGTCACTTGTGTGGGGAGAAAGTGACCTTCAATGATACGGGGCCTTGTGTTAGTGAATTTGTTGGAAATTTCAGGCAGACCAAAACAGGAGGATCACTCACATTTAACTTCTTTATAACTTTTTTCCAGTAGATGAAATCTCTTCAAAATTGGGAGTAAATTGTGCGGAATCTCTCACTCTGTGCATGGCTACAAGCATTTTTAATTCGGTTTTAGGCGGGAAAATGCAGTTTCGACCATGTCGCTGCTGTCACCGTTGGCAATTTACGGTGTCCGAAAAGCGGTTTGCTCGAGGAGATCGCATTTCAACTTTTTCCTCTCTAGGGGATCCTCATGAGATAGATGTCAGATTTTGGGGAATTTCCTGCTGACTCCATCGGTCAAAGAATTATTTCAGTCGCTTGTATGGGGAGGGAGTGACCTTCGACAATTCGGGACCAAGCGTTAGTGAATTTATTGGAATTTTCATGCGGACCAAAACTGGGGGGCCTCTCCCAATTCAGTGCTTTATAAATTGTAATAGAAGCCTTAAAATGCCAATTTCCAATTTTTTTTATTTGTACACATTTTACTATTCATTCCTATAGAGTTTGATGCATGAGAAAAGAAAAAAGCAATTGCATTCCTTTTCGTGCTAGACATATGAATTAAATCTTTTTAAGACTGCGAACAATGCAGTTTTAGGCCCTAGAAGCTTCAGAAATGCCAATTTCCAAGATTTTTTGTTTGTACACATTTTATTATTGATTCCTATACAGTTTGATGAATTAGAAAAGAAAAAAGCAATTGCTGTCCTTTCCGTGCAAGATATATGCCTTAAATCTGACATTGAACATTGCAGTTTTAGGCCCTAGTAGTAATAGTAGCCTCAAAAATGCTAATTTCCAAAATTTCTTATTTGTACACATTTTATTATTTATTCCTATACAGTTTGATGCATAAGAAAAGAAAAAAGCAATTGTAGTCCTTTCCGTGCAAAACATATGCCTTAAATTAGATATCGAACATTGCAGTTTTAGTCCCTAGAAGTAATAGAAGGCTCAGAAATGCCAATTTCCAAAATGTTGTATGTGTACACATTTTATTATTGATTCCGATACAGTTTGATGCATAAGAAAAGAAAAAATCAAAAGCTGTCCTTTTCCTGCAAGACATATGGCTTAAATCAGATATCGAACATTGCAGTTTTAGGCCCTAGTAGTAATTGAAGCCTCAAAAATGCCAATTTCCAACAATTCTTAATTCTTCACATTGTATTATTGATTCCTATACAGTTTGATGCATAAGAATAGAAAAAAGCAATTGCAGTCCTTTTCGTGCAAGATATATGCCTTAAACCAGATATCGAACATTGCAGTTTTAGGCCCTAGTAGTAATAGGAGCCTCAAAAATGCCAATTTCCAACATTTCTTATTTCTTCACATTTTATTATTGATTCCTATACAATTTGATGCATGGGAAAAGAAAAAAGCAATTACAGTCCATTTCCTGCAAGACAAATGCCTTAAATCAGTCATCGAACATTGCAGTTTTAGGCCCTAGTAGTAATAGAAGCCTCAAAAATGCCAAATTCCAAAATTTCTTGTTTGTACACATTTTATTATTGAATCCTATACAGTTTGATGCATAAAAAAAATCAATTGCAGTCATTTTCGTGGAAGACATATACCTTAAATCAGACATCGAACATTGTAGTTTTAGGCCCTAGTAGTACTAGAACCCTCAAAAATGCCAATTTCCAAAATGTTTTATTTGTACACATTTAATTTTTGAATCCTATAGAAGTTGATGCAAAAGAAACAAAAAAGCAATTGCAGCCCATTTCGTGCAAGACATGACTTACATCAGACATCGCACATAGCACTTTTAGGCACTAGTAGTAATAGAAGTCTCCAAAATGCCAATTTCTAAAATATTTTTTTTTACACATTTTATTATTGATTCCTATACAGTTTGATGCATAATAATAGTAAAAAGCAATTGCAGTCCTTTTCGTGCAAGACATACACCTAAAATCAGACATCGAACATTGCAGTTTTAGGCCCTAGTAGTAATAGAATCCTCAAAAATGCCAATTTCGAAAATTTCTTATTTGTACACATTTTATTATTGATTCCGATACAGTTTGATGCATAAGAAAAGAAAAAAGCAATTGCAGTCCTTTTCGTGCAAGACATATGCCTTAAATCAGGCATCGAACATTGCAGTTTTAGGCCCTAGTAATAATGGAAGCCTCTAACTTTGTCCTCTCTAGGCGATCTTCATGAAATAGGTATCAAATTGTGAGGAATTTCCTGCTGAATCCATGTGTTAAAGAATTATTTCAGTCGCTTGTGTAGGGAGGGAGTAACCTTCGACTATACAGGCCCTTGTGCTAGTGAATTTGTTGGAATTTTCATGCAGACCGAAACTGAGAGATCACTCACCTTTCACTTCTTTAGGACTTTTTTACATTAACTGAAATCTCTTCAAAATTGGTATTAAATTGTGCGGAATTTCTCAGTCCATCCATGTCTAGAATGATTTTTCCATTTGGTTTTATAGGGCAAAGTTCAGCTTCGACCGTGTCGCTGCTGTGCCCGTTGACAAATTACGGTGTCGGAAAAGCAGTTTTCTCGATGAGATCGCATTTGAACTTTTCCTCTCCAGGGAATCCTTATGAAATTGATATCAGTTTCTGCAGAATTTCCTGCTTAATCCTTGAGTCAATGAATTATTTCAGTCTCTTGTGTAGGGAAGGAGTGACATTCGAAAATGAGGTACCTTGTGCTAGTGAATTTGTTGGAATTTCTTGCGGTCCAAAACTGGGGGATCGCTCAGAATTCACTTCTTTGTAATTTTTTTACAGTGGATGAAATCTCTTCAAAATTGGTATTAAATTGTGCGGAATGTCTCAGTCCTTCCATTTCTCCAAGGATTTGGTTTGATAGGGCCAAGTACAGAAGATCATGTCGAATTCGCCCCTGTCCGCACGTCATCAGTCTTTTTTGTACCCGCCTTTTCAAACCTGCTAGCTAATAAATCAATAAATGACCCATGTAATCCTTACTATTCGATTAGAAATGATAACTTTAACTTTGTAACGGTCTAAACGGGTCATGTTCAAAATAAAGAAGTGCAATAACCAGTTAACCATATAAACTATATCCTTAAAAAAGATTAACCCCAGACCCCAGAAGCGGCGGGAATATTTTGACACGTCGAAGTTAAATTCAAAATAATTACACAACAATAATAAAACTTTGAGACTTTGGTTGGCTGGTTTAAAAAGTCTTAAGAATAAATATACCTTTGAAACAAATATGAATTTTCATCATTCTATTTAGAAATAATTTCCTAGTGAATGTCAAAGTTGAAATGAAAATTAATATGTTCCGAGGCGAAGTTAATCAGACTCATAGTTTGCGGTTTCAATTCCAAAGAGTCCCCACTTCAAGTTCAATTATTAGGCAAGAATTTGTAAGGCGGCGATAATGGTTCAGTGGTAAGATCTCTACCCACGAAATCTCTGATTGTAGGATCGTGCCAGACTCGCGGCTATGTTACATTTTTCTTACAACAGACCATGCCAACAAACATTAGGTTTATAAGTCAATAAAAATCTATAAGGTAGCGGTATGTCTGAGAAAAAATGGACTTGCTGTTACATGTTCAATTCTGGCAAGCAACCCATACTAATGGTTAGTTGTACGGGAAATCAATTATTCCTGTGCGTCCGTTGGAGATCTTATCGGCGTTGGATTTGCCATTATTGCTGGCAACTCTCCACCCCTAATCGACGTACTAAAACTCGCAAGAAAAACAGGGTGCGGCTTTTCTTTGGCCCGTTTTCAGCCCGGTCCGTTTCTTTACCGGCGGTGATTTTTCAGAGTCCCTCATTAGCAGCACGACCTTAGTGCTGTTAATGTAATTTTCTTTTCTTTAATTTGCATTACAACAAAACTCAAGAAAAACGGGCCAAGAAACCAAATAAAATTCAACAAAGCTTGGCTATGCCAAAAAACAAGTCACACGTAAAAACGCAAAAAGAATAAGAAAAAGAAAATAAGACAAACCAAAAAATGAAAGTTCTGCTTAAAAAAGCCAGAAACTAAAGTGGGAGGAGGGTGAAAATTAGAATTTGACTAAAAAATTAAAAAGTAAGTCAAATAGAAAAAAATGGTATGCGGCTTGAAGCGGAAAACAAAACTAAAAAAAAAAAAGATGGGAGGGGTAAAAAGTTCAAACCACTAACAAAGATTTTAAAAAATCACACTTGGCTTCAATTCGCTAATATCCACACGTAAAAACTCAACTCTTGACGGGAGGTTCTTTGCTGGTTCATGTTATTTTCTTTGTTACACTCATTAGCTCTTTGAAGTACCACCTAAGAAGGAATATTAGAGTTTACCGATAAAAGATTTCTGTGTCGGAATATCGTAAATGGTGAGTGAAAATTATTTTAGTTTCAACAATTATTATACAATGTATTTTAAATGATTACGAATATTTAAACCGTTCGATATTTTATTATGTTTCAATAATATATAGTGTACAAATTAAGTTTTCAAATTGCGTTAATTTATCAGTTGCCTGATTTGTAGCACATCTTTCGTTTTCAAACAATTTACTTGTATATGGAAAATACGTTTTTGTTAATACATAGTTTAAAACTGAATAGATGTGAACTTTCTTATTGCCACTGTATTACGTCTTTCATTTTGGGCCCAAACATTTCACTTCATATAGAAGGTAGGCATATAAAGTGTATATATATTAAACTCTTGTTCTGATAAAGAAAATTCTTGTGTCGAACCAAATTGGTCAGATACCTAAAAGTCATCAAGTTATCTTCAGTACTGTGGCTGTGAGGAAGTCAACCCCTTCCAATTATTTCTAAGTTTTAGTCCATTCTTTCACTACCTGAAACATATCGCACCATAGATTTGCAATTTTCAAATTCCTTTTTACAAAAATCATTTAATGTGTGTTCAGTCTTACAGTTTATCAAAACCAACATGTTTGCTATTGCGCTGAAAGTTTCAACATTTCTTTTACTTTTGTTAATGTGTCAGAACAACTGCACAACATTTCAGTAGTAAGCTTTTCTTAACTTTAGTATTTTCTATTTATATATTTTTCATAATCTAAGAAAAACATGGGACAAATTCATCTTGAAATAGATTCTTGATAATTTTAAATTCTGACACGCATCCACATATTCGATTAAAATCAAATCTTTGAAACTTATTGGTCAGGAGGATTTTTTTTAAAAAATCCAGTCTATAATTAGGAGAAGAAATCTATTTTCTTGGATCATACACCGTTCTATTTAATTATAGATATTTTCGTGATGCTCTTTATCCTTCTATCTAGAGATTGATTTATTTGGAAAATATCTAAGAACTATGCAGACTGCAGTATTTATTTCGGATAAAACCAGGATAGTAAAGTAATCTATTTTTTCCTTTATTTATTTATTTATTTTTACCTTTATTTAATTAATTATTAATTAAATATGTTGATATGAAAGAATGTTCATTTTACATAGACTGAAATTCATATGCCGAAACTTACCAACATTGGTTGGTTAACACGAATTTCGAGGAGAAAACATTGACTTTGATAATAAAATCTGACCGTACCAATACTTGTTCACCTGATTTAAAGTATCAAAATTTCATTTCAGTTCATGAAGATGATTTTTTTTTTTGGTTTCATTTCCTGCGACATCAAAAATTCTATTTAAAATAATTTTATAGAACTTTTTCTGAAATAAAAATCGGAAAATGAAAGGAAAAGAAAAATTAAATAATGAAACAGTCATATTGGTAATAAGTCAAGAGGCACGGTGGAGTATTTGATAGCGGCTTGGAGCCAAGTTCGAATTCCCTTGGAAAAGATATGAATCCTCTTCTTCTCACCAGCTATGGTTAAATAGCAGTACAGACCGGGTTCTATATTCCTGGATGGCATCTGGTCTACTGCAAAAAGAAATGGCAACCTACTGCGAGAAAAAAAAATCTGCCTCATCAGTCATGTATCGAAAGATACATGATCGCCTAAAAGTGTATCGCGCATGGCACTTAACTGAATCGGAGGACCGAGCTCGAATTCCCAGTTGAATCCATTACATTCGCTTACGTGTTAATTCCCTTGCGAAATGTATGAATGCACTTTTTCTTCCCAAGCTATGGGTAAATATCAGTACAGACCGGGTTCTGTAGCCTTGGATGGCATCTGATCTACTGCAGAAAGAAATGGCAACCTACCGCGAGAAAAAATCTGCCTCATCAGTCATGTATCGATCGGTACATGATCGCCTAACGTGTATCATGCATGGCACATAACTGACTGGCGTGTTTATTAAGAAGATCGAGATCAGCAATATGTATCAGGTAATCTGGAGTTGAAATTATCTGGATACCAACAAGGTCTTTGAATCTAGCCAAGTTGTCTGGCGGAAGGCAGGTAACAACTGTTTCCATTAAATAACCCTTGCGTGATTAGATGGATAAGTTTCAATGCTTTTTTAAATTGTAAAAGTTAAAGGAGGTTTAATTTCGCTACTCAAATGTACGTGATGTGATGCCAGTCATCAAGGATAAGTTATTCTTAGGCTTAGACAGTAAACAAAATTCCGAGATATTTGATGCCCAAACTTAAAGCATATCAGAAATGTATATTTAAAACAATAAGTTTAAATACGTTAGTTTTTCGTTTGTATTTTTAAAACATCAGTTGAACGTCAAGAAAACGAAAACAAATTTGAAATGAATTAAACGTTTATGATGTGAAAAGTTGAAATAGCAATCAAATATTTTTTATCTTCTTTAAATGTGCAATTATAATGACTTTAAAAACATTTCAGATCCATTATTGCATAGGGAGCTTAGCTTATCATTTCTGAATACGGAGATGCCAGTTCAGGACCTCTAAAACCAGACATAGTTCAGATACAATAGATACTTTGGAGTTGTGCATTCTTCAAAAAGATAATAAATGGAATTGTGGCCCAAATTGGACTCTAATGAGATTATTTCCTTTTTTACAAATTATTTAAGATCTTTTATTATGCTTCATTTTTACCTACTTGCAAAAATTAAAATCGAAATAAAAGTTATCAGCAAGGATTTTATTTAATTGTTGTGTATAAAACTTTTCTAATTTTTAATCATATCCAGAGATGAGAGATTAAAAGAAAGTCTTAAAAATGAGTTATCTGTCTACGCTGATTTTGCAAGGTAAAATTATTTCCCTCTTTAGAAAAAGAAGTTCGGACTTGAAAAAGGAATATTTTTGAAAATATAAATTGATACATTATTTTCAGACATAATCATTGGAATCTGTCGGAAGAAGGGATGGTGTCTACATGTGATAATTTTTTTAAAATAAATCAAAGGCACTAAATTTTTTATGTTTTTTTTTTCTTTCTTTTTAAGTCTCTTTCTCTTTTTTTATTCCGTAATATCTTCCCCGTCATACCAAAGGGTATTTTTTGAGGGGTGGAAAACATCAAAATTCACGGTCTTTTAGGTATTGAAGAGTGGATACATCGAAGCTGGTAAGTTCCATGAATTCTAGAAGCGGATACTGGATTATTAAAGTGATACAGACGAGAATTCGGCTTAAAGAAAGCAATCAACCAATGTATTTTCAAGCCCGAAAAGTTCATGCTCATATGTTACCCTTGGTTGTTACTAAGCTGAAAATGTGTTGGAACAAGGAATATTAGAAAAAGTCAGCCAGGATGGTAGCAGTTAGGATTCATCCACTGTGCTGATATGCAAGTACAATGAAGGTTTAAGAATTTGTGGCAATTATAAGATTGGCGTGAATCACCAAAACTGTTCTGATTCATTGCCACTGCCAAACACTGAAATAACGTACCATGAGTTTGCTGGTATTAAATAATTTGCTAAAGTTAACTTCAAGTCAGCATATAATCAGATAACAATTGATAGCAAGTTTCAAGAAGTCACCAAAATGAACATATTATTGGATTAAACAGAAGGACGTTTGGAGTTAAAAATTTAAAACACAAAATCAAAAAAACGATCGAAAATGTTTTAGAGGTGATTAAAAATATAATTGTATATGAGGACAATATTGGCATTGGTGCTTGCAGAAAAGAAGCGCTAAACAGTAAAACGGGGCAAGTTTGAGAAAATTAAATAGGACTGTATGACAATTAATCGTGATAAATGCAAGTTTAATTGGGAAAATCATACTTAGGATATCAAATATCCAAAGATGGTATATTGCTGGATGATAAACTCGTAAGATTTGAGAGAGAGCTGCACCCAGAAATAAGAGTCAGAATCTTTTTTGTGATTAACCAATTTCTATAACAGATATCTACCGCGATATAGTGGAACGATTTAACAAAATAAGGAAGAAGAATACCGAATTTCAATGGACAAAAAGACAGGAGGTTGCTTTCGAGAAATTAAAAAATAAAACACTCGTAAACAAAGGAGTTGTTAAAATTTTGGACTCGGCGAAAAAATTGACGTTAACTACTGATGTCAGTGACTGTGCTATAGCCGCAATGTTGTCACATGGGGTTATTACCTTGTAATGTACTTATCCGGAAAACTAACATTGACGGAGGCGAATTATTTAAATATTGACAAGGAGGAGGAAATAGCGATTGTGTGGAGCAAAGAAAGAGCTAGATTTTTTTTTTTTTTTTTTTTTTTTTTTGCTGGGTAGGACATTTCTATTGAAATCTGATCATAAGCCTTTGGAATTTATATTCAACACCAGAAAAGAGTTCCCAAATGTCAAATCTGCAAGGATATTAATATGGACGATTAGGCTGATGTCGTTTGACTTTGACATTGTATATATTAAAGGAAATACTATTCCGTATGTTGATGCATTATCTTGGTTAAAGTTTGGGAGTAAAAATATTGAAGTAATCGGAAATATTGCGGATAGTTTTTTGTACTAGATAGAAATGGATGTATTATCCTTAAAAGGGCTTAGGCTGGGAAATAGACAGGGACCAGTGTTGAATAGAATTATGGGTAGAAATAAAGAGAAATACATGGAAGAATTGCTGTATGACCGAGAGAGCTTTTAAAGAATCAAGACACAACGATAGAAAAAGAAATTATGTGTAATGAAGATATCCTAGTACCTCCACAGTCTCCGAGAAAAGAATTAATTAAAGCCGTGCGCAACGATATACATGGAAGTATATTGGTTACGCATATGTGTTTAACATTGTAAGCATGGTGGCCAGGCTATTCAAGAGGGTGGAAGAACATGGTAAAAAAAAACCCCAAAGTGTGCAGAAATAAAGAAATTTAGGCAAACTAAAATTCACTTCTGGCCAAAGGAAATGGAGGCCTGGACGCGAGTACATGTGGGTCATGCCACCATTAAAGCTATGTAGCATGAGTATTGTTCTCTTGACGGTCGTTCAAACAGAATGTTCGTAAGTGCTGCTTGTTTGGTATTTACATTGTTTTTCCTTCACCGGTTTTCTTACCAGTGATCACTTAATTCATTTCATCTTTTCGGTGGGCCTCTCTTCCCGACATGCTCCCCCTCCCATGACCACAAGGCCTATGAATTGTGTTCATAGGACGGGTAATCATGTGCTGGTCCTCGCATTTGTTGGGTTAATAATCTAGGTGGTTGTGATACCTTTGTACTACGCCGTAGACCCTGATTTGTTGGTAGTTATACGATTGTGGGTTGTCTTCCGTCCACTTCCATTTTGTCCAAGACCCTGTCGTCGCATCCCGGCTCGTCTATTTCCATACTTTTCAGTGCGGTGTATGGTGGTTCGTCATCGATGTAAGCGGTTGTGATGTCTGGTAGTCTGGCATATCTACGACGGGTAATATCACCACTTCTGCTCTCGTCCATTACTTTGAGGGTAATGTACTGATGATATGTATTTTTTTTTTATTCCCTAATCCTTAAGGAACGAATTGTATTTTTGGGAGTCAAATTGCGTTCTTCCGTCCGACGATATCTCCTCCGGTGCACCGTACATAAAGAACCAACTTCGTAAGGACTCGCATATTGTTTTAGCTTTCCCCGATGTTAATGAGGGCTACTTCCAGTGAGAAAAAGAGCACCATGACGCAATCCACTCAGCCAGAAATATGTATTGCTTGGCATTTGCACCAGAAGCTTCAGTACGAACATTTCATGGTGTTTAGATGTCAATCTGAAGACAGTGCAGAGGATTCCGAAAGAGTTGGATGAATCTAATTGTGATTACAAAGGCATAGCAGCTCAAAAAATTAACTCTGATTGTTCTGATAAGAAAAGAACATCAGACTCGACACGGAGGCCTACTTCAAGAAGTAGTGCTGCCCTGAATCAAGATGGTGTCTGCTGGGAGGTCAAAAGAGCTGTTATTCCTTTGACGCCACGATTAATGAATACACTTTCTACTCACTCAGTAATGTTTATTTATAAGAATATAAAAGTATATGATCCAATTACAATGTGATATTTATCATTTACTATTTTATGAAAAAATATATTTAAAACAAAATATTTTTATTAAAAAATTTACAAAAATAGAATATATATATATATATATATATATATATATATATATATATATATATGCAGCTCAAGGCCTTTTTTACATGGAGTTTTCCGAACCCATAGGCTCGGGTAAAAATTACTCATAGACCCCTTATACACGGGCTTGGGTTGCTCTCTATCTCTTCGGCGTAGGTTCTATTCTGCCCGAAGATAGAAAGGTCGACAAACTCTAAGAGTCCTGTGGGCATTTACGTTTGACTCACCACTGAATCAAAATGTGACACAAGGTCAGTTTGTTTTAACGTGGGGACTTGTGTGTCAACACTCGGGCCACTAGATAAAACTGGTCTGAGCTAGTTATAGTCGGTTATCCCACCACTACAGAACAGATTTTACGGAACAAGTTCGAGGATTCTGTCCAGGCAGTGGGGAGAGGACAGTCACCAGCACGGAATAGATACTACAGCAGCATCTCCTCCAACGGGAAAACCCATCCTCTGATCGATTCGACTGCTTCGACATTTATCGGAGACCCCCCCCACCACCACCACCACGACCACGACCACGAGGTGTGATGTGGTGCAAGGTCGGTTTTTAACATGGGACTCTCCGAGAGGGTATGTTTGGGCAAAAATTACTCGTAGACCTTGCATACTCGGGGTCGGGAAGTTGTCTGCTTCCCTAGACGATACTTTGCCGTTTGGCATAGTCTCGTCTGGGTTTCTCTCGCTCGGAGGCAGAGAGGTCGACAAGAGAGATACTGCTGGCCATGTGGACTAAAAATGCATTGATATAATTTACAATGGAGAGAGAAATCAACAAAAAAGACTAGCATTGATGGATGTACTAATATCTTTATCAGAACCTGGGTTCAAGATATCCCTTTATCGCAAGCCAACATTCACCGAACTATACCTCAACTTCGACCCCCAACAAAGTAACCTACAATATCGAGTAAAAGTCATGTGGCGATCCAGAGACATATGAACAAGAAATGGTCAGTATAAACAGTAGCCTAAAGTGTAATAACTACCTTGGGTAGATGAAAAAATCCCCCATAAACTGGGAAAGAAGTGTACAAAATGATAACAACACTCAGAAACCAATCTCGGTCTTCCCACCCTATGTAAATGGTTTATTGGGAAAGGTATAAAGGATCTGTGGTCTGTATATCATTAGAGCAACCTTCCGGTGTGGTTCAACACTACGTAAACACCTCTTTCGAGTAAGACCACCTATAAAGGAGAACAAGATTAAGGACTGTGCGTAACATCATCCCGTGGAATTGTGGCAAGAAATATGAAGGACAAACAGGCCGTCGCCTGAAGATAAGACTACAGGAACACCGTCAGGACATAACACGAGGGAAAATAAGAAGATCAGGCATGGCTGATCATATATGAAGGGAAGAGGGAGATCCCTGCCTCTGTGGGATTAACTTGATATAATAGAGAACATTAGTGAAAATACAAAAAAACTTAAGGAATCAGCGCCAGACTACAAAAATCTCGGCCAAGCATAGACATGAATGAAATATGGGAACCAGTAATACAGAGAGCTGGTGAAAAACAACAATAACAAAATTGTATATGCGCTCTGGTAATATATATATATATATATATATATATATTTGGTTGGTCCAAAAATAATTTCGTTTTCTCACATAGTAACATATGTTAGAAAACGAAATTATTTTTGCACCAACCTAATATATATATATGTGTGTGCGTATGTATTTATTGTACAATTACGTTTATAAGTCCGCAAAATTAATTCTCTGAAGTCTCTAAGGGCACCTGTGTGTGGATAAAAGTGTTGGTTAAGGGATCCAAAAGAGGAAAAATAAATAAATAAATAAAAACAAACTTGGAGGCTTGCGAATTAATATCCCAACTCATGACACGTGGAATTAGAACAATATATCCCCATGGATTAAATAAGTGGTTTGGCTCGAAATTCTAGCGTATATCACCTGAAGAAGGCCTGAGCGTACAACGTCCGAAACCTCGTGAATATAGCAATAAAGATCAGGACAACAGCCCGAACAATATAATATATATATATGTATGTATGTGTATATATATATATATATATATATATATATATATATATATAAGAATATTGAATACGGCCAACAAGAAAGATTCTTTCATTCTTTTCTATCTGATAAAAATAAGGAAACCAAAAATGTATCTGGTAAGTTGGTAAGTTATTAAAAAATAAATTGGTATGGTGGTGATTTGCAGTTTAAGATCATTCTTGATTGTTATATATATATATATTTATATATATTTCTTTATTCTGTTTATCTGGCCTTTCCTTTTTTGTTAACAAGTTTTGTTCCGCTAGAGCAGTGGTTCCCAAACTTTTTGGGGGGCCGCATGCTTCAACAAATGTTGTGATAAAAAATTACATTTAAAAGTAAAACAACAAGGGGCGGTGATCTCACTTTTCCCTTCATATGTGGTCAGCTCCGCCTGATTTTTCTATTTCCCCTCGTGTTATGGTTTTACGATGTTCTTGCAGTCTTAAGGGAGCAGCCCGTTTTTCCTTTCTTACCAAAACTGCAGGGGATGGTGAACACATAGTCCTCAATCAAGTTCTCCTCTATTTCTTAACCGAAAGACGTGTCTGAGAAGTTTTCAAAAACTTTTGAAGGTCGTCCAGATGTTATATAGATCTCAGATCTTTTGCATTTTTTTCCGATAATCCCTTCACATAAGTTGACCGAAGCTGTTTTCTGAATATAGTTATCCTCTTGTATCCTTCTATCCCAGTTTGTAGGAGCTGCTGTCATGTACCTAGATTAGTTGTTACGTTGTAGAGTACTGCTTCTACTGACCATTTCTTGGTCATATGTCTCTGAATCACCACTTATGACTTTTGCTCGATGTTGTAAGCAGGGGACAACTCCTTTCTTTACACTGTATGCCTGTTAGGAGTTGAAGTTGAGGTATAGGTCGGTGAATGTTGGCTTGCGGTATAGAGATGTCTTGAAGCTATGCTCTGTTCGAGATATTAGTGCAGTTTGCGAGTTTGATGTCGTTTTTTCTGTCCACTGGGAACTGTTTCGATGATCTTATTGAGTTCACTTGGTTCAGGAGAAATTGGACTTCTTCCTGGGTTGACCAGAGTATGAAGGGGTCATCTACGTAAAGTAAATGTAAGAATTTGGGTTTCTAAGAATAAGCTCCTTTTTTAGAAGCGGGTTTAAATAATTTAGAAATATTATTTTTGTTATAAATTTCTATATTTTAGGACTGATATTATTAGTCAACGAACTTATTTCATATTTCTTCAAAACAATTGTTCTCGCCTGCCATTACTACACTACTAACGTCAAGCGGAACCGAAAAAGTTCTACAGAATTATCTAAATAAATAAAAATAATGTAGATTCTGTGAAAACTGCCTGTACCGAATTATCTATTTTAAACAGATGAAAAACAGCAAATTTTAAAAATAAAATTATTTGTTGCAGTAAATAACAATTCGGAGTAAATAACAAACATTAGTTAATTAGTTGTTTTTTGTTTTTTTTTACATGGTAACTCCGATGTATTAATGTCTAAAAGTTTGAAATTCAAATGGACTTTTCATAATGGTAAAAGGAAATTTAGAAAATTGATGTCTTGCTGAACATGTTGTTTATTTTGAAATATTATAGAATGTGATGTTGAAGAGAAAAATAATAAAATGTACTGCCTAGCTCAAGGATTGAACTTACAGCATTCAGTTAACGAGCTAGCGATGTCAGCTCTTACTGACTTAGTGCAAATGTCACCCCTGTTGACTGAAATAAGATCATCCATAGAAGCTGTATAAAAGACAAGACTTTTCCTCTCTCGTTAAACTTTTTTGAGTTGCCGGGGGAATCTTTGTCACTCGTCATAAGCCACCCCCCTCTCTCCCCACTAAAAAACAAAAACAAAAAAAAAAAAAACCCGAAAAAATCAAACCAAAAACAAACCTCAACTGGTGTTTTTATTTGCTGAGAAAAGAGAAGACGAAGAAATCAAAACAAGTAAAAGAGAGATCAGAAAAAAGACTTAATTTCAACTACGAAAGGTAACCGAACTTCTTTTCCTTTCTTTAAATTTTGAATATTACTGTTTAAAATTGAAACTTTAAATACACTTCATAGACATTTGATCATCTAGTTCCTCTTGTTATTAACAGCGTTGAATTTTTTATTCGTCGCTGTTAAAAATTGTTTGCCATGAAGTCCTAAAATTAGAGAAATTATATAACCACAAAGTAGGGTTTTTGACAAAGAGGGTTTTTCCAAAGAAATCAATTTATTCAAATTTCCCCCATGTATAATACGCATTTTTTTCTAAAAAAAATTAAGCAAAATTAGGAGTCCGTATTATGCGCAGCAACAAAAAGAATCTTTAAAATTTGCGTTTTCATAGGTTGATTTTAGTTACGAAATGACTATTCACCACAAACAGACGTCAATTTGACAAAAACATTCGGCGATTGCGACCGCATAAGGATGTTAAATACTATCATATGTACCTAAGAATACTTAGAAATGTAAAATAAAATAAGAATTATTATAAAACTAAATCAGAATATTATTCTATGTTTATAACCATTTTTTGCTAATAAGAGTAGGAAACGCTGGCCGTAATGAAATTGGGGAGGTAAAGTTTATGGGGTTTGATTACCAAACAAGGGGTGCGTATTCTACGTTTGTAGAAGCATTTTCCCAACATTTTCAGCCAAAATTTTAGGGGTGCGTATTATGGATGAAGTCGTATTATACTATGTACCTCCACGAAATCGCTAAAAAAAAGATCATAGCTTGATGAAAAAGACGCCAATCTTGCCGAAAACAAAATTTTATTGTCTAAATGTTATTAAGAGGAAAGACCAAAGTTTTTTTTTTATTTTTAAAAATGTTTCCTTCTTTTTAGAACATACTAAATTTTGATTAAAAAACTTTGTTTCTGTTTGTATCAGCGGAACTAGTAAATAACAGACAATTTTTAGCACGTTTTTTTGGTATGACACACATTAATTTGAAAAATCGTGCAAAAATAGAAATAATTGTCGGATGTTAATGAAACTTTCAGGAACTATTCACAGATGATCGAAATTATTATAAATGTTTTTATTATTAAGGTCATGGTAGAAATATTTTTTTTAAATATTTATTACCCCCCCCCAACTAATTTTATGAAAACGCTAGAAATTCGATCGCATCGGGTTTAGTGATTACAAAAATTAAAAGCACAGGGCTTTGAGGAATGCAAAGCATGTCTTTTTTTGTTTTTAATTGGAGCCAACGTGCCTGAAAATCAGCTCTGAATTGTAACATACAAAACCCAATAAAACAAAGATATTATTTAATTTCAAATGCTTTTATTTCTTTTAGTTGTTTTTATGAATATGGACAATAAATCCTGTAAGCAAAAAAATTTTTTCGATGAAAAATGAGTTTTTAATACAATTATTTATTTCTTTAATGATAATAGATTTTACATTTAAATATTATAAAATTAGTTAAAAGTTATTAGTTATAATAGATTTACATTAAAATATTATAAAATTAGTTAAAAGCCCCATCGATTTTCCTAAGTGTCCTTATGAGATAGATCTTTTTTAGCGCGTTGTAAATTGTATCATTTTGACTAATCAGAAGATCCACAGTAATTAAGAAATGTAATTTTGTGCTTATAACCGGGCTGTAATTATAAAGTACGGAAGACCAACCAGAATATAATTAAGTTGCGTTATTTGAGTTAAGCATTGTTCTCCGCTGTTAAGGCCTTTACTTTTGCGGAACACGTGTGGAGAAGTTAATTTGTTGATTACCAAACAAGGGGTGCGTATTCTACGTGTGTAGAAGCATTTTCCCCACATTTTCAGTCAAAAATTTTAGGGGTGCGTATTATGGATGAAGTCGTATTATACGTGGGGAATTACGGTAGTTTGCAAAATTGAATGAAACATAGTTTGTAAATCTTGACAAAAAATGTTAGTGATAACACCCTTCAACCGTTCAGTAATCCTCTACTTCGAATGGCTCTTAAACCGTCTATAAAAATCCTTTACAAGTCATAAATGAAGCAAATATTTTAAATTTCTTCAGAAGCTATTAAAGTAACTGTGCTAGCACTATTCTTGTTAAACATCTGATGATATTTTCTGGTAGAAACAAAGATCCATTATTGCTATTGATTTGTGATATTAACATCTATGGAATATGAAAAACAACATTTGGGGAAAAACATTACTTTTAGAGTCTCGGTGGTTGATAGTTGTTTTCTGCACTGTCTACAGCCCATCTAACCAAGTGGCTCTTTTTCATTTGAAATTTTTCATAAATTTGAAATCAGTAGATGCCGTTTATGTTTCAAACTTTCAGTTCAAGCATTATGTTTAGGAATGTTATCTTTTATTAATTTTTGATAGATATCTGATGTTACTTTTCACCACAGCAGTAAACAATACGGAATGGAAATAAGGAATAGACTCCAGGTGAGATATTACTTTCAACCTTGAGGAAATCTATGTTCAGCTGCTGCTCTACAGATTAAGCTGCTGGGACTTTTGTGGTTGGCAAAAGACCCAGTTTAACCATTAAACTTTTACATTTTCCCCTTGGATGTTTGATGCCATATTTGCGATTATTTTTACCACTATTATTAGTAGTATTAGCAGTGGTGGTGGTAATATTGATTTATTCTTTATTAGATAAAATATTGTCAACCAATATTAATTTTTGATTAGTACTGTTGAGAAAATGCTCCCAATCCCCAAAACGAATGGAGACTAGTCAGGTTGAGCAGAGAGGGGGGAGCAATAGCACTTATCTCAAGTTGCAAAATATATTGCCACTTCTCTGTGATGTATAAATATAGAAGGTAAATTTAGCAATAAAAAAAAGATTTTTCCCTTCTTTTTATGCAACTTCAGGGATCACATAGTAAACCTGTCATGTGACCACTGTAACTCTAAAGGGTTAGTACAGAAAATAACAAGCTTTTGTTTAGTAAGCATTTGAACAACACAAGGTAAATACTCTTCTCCTTTGCTGTCTGACCAACAGTTAATTTCTCCACAATATTTCTGTCAGCCTTTTTTCTCTCTTAGTATTTGTAGTAATATTATCTGGAATTTTTATAAGATGAAGCATCGACAGTCATTAGTCAATTTTGACTTATTTAATTTCTATTCTTTTTCATCAAGTAGTATTAGTATTAATATTGAATTTTTATTAAACATTGAAAATTCTAGTTTTCCTCTTTTTGTTTCATCTTAATTTGACTTGCTTTTCAAAACAAGTATTTTGAATGTTAGTCTCTGATTAGAATTAAACAAAATGGATTGGAAATTAATTGTTGACAATCCTTCATTTGATAAAAAAGCAAATTCTCTTCCACTTATATTCCTCAATATACTTTTGCAAAGAATATTGATTTGTGCTACAAAAATTGCATAAAACATTCAGTTGGCATTTGTTTTTGCTGTTGAATGAAAAGAAAACTCAACCATAAACCATGTGGTACTTAATGGAGCTTAAAAAACCAGGCTACATGTACACTGATATTTCTGAAGAAATGTTAGCTGCCTTCATTGGTATTTATGAAATGGCTTAATCTTCCATAAATAATTTAAAGAAAGAACTGAATTTATTTGAATTATTGTTAACATTATTTTTTTTAACTAATTGTTCACCTAAAACAAGGCTCAAGAGCTACTCAATGTAGAGGGTTACTGTTTGAAGTTGAGGCATGTAAGAAGAATAGGTAAAAATGGTCAACTCCCTGTATAGCTGTACTTTATACATAAGGTCACAAACAATATATTTTCATAAAAAAAAGTATGAAAGATACATATTTATAGTAAAATTAATAAAAATTTATCCTCCGGGTCATATAGCAAAATTGAAAACATGGCACAGATTGTCAAAAAAGATTTTAAAAATTTAAAAAAAACAAACAATTTGGTATGATTAATTTCATTTATTGAAAAGAGAAACAAATTTTTACTTCTTATTTGATTTTGTTAGGTTATTTGTTTCAAAAATGCAGATACGTAATTATAATTTAACCATGAAATAAAATCATTCTCTTTAATTTATAAATAATTCAAAAGTGAATACATTTAAATACATTTATTTCATGATTTGAATTTTTAATATTTAGATTTTGATATTAAACAAGCCATTTGACTCATAAAAAAACAACCGAACCAAATTGACTTTTTAATTCTATTTTCTCTGCTGATAACGTTGTAGCACCTGGACATTCATGTATAAGATAAAGTTACATAATTCTGTTCTCTGATTGGTCAACAGAGAAGCTGTCTCAGCTAATCATTGGTTAATCAAATTTTGTATGCATATTAATATCCTTTTGGACTATATACACATCACTAAAAAAAATATCTATTTTTCTCTGAATAATAACCATTTATTTTTAGCATCAGACTCTTCCTGTCTGATCTTCTGTGAGTGCCACCAATGGGGTGGGGTGAGGGAAAATTGAGCAGGATAGTTAAATATGTAGAGAAATAAGTAGTCATTCATCTGACAAACTTGTCTTTGCAATTGCAAAGCATTACCAGAATCACTTAGGAACAGTTGTGGAAAAGGAATACACTTTGTAAATAAAGAAAGTCACAGAAAAAATAGCAGTCATTACATTCATATTTAAATTACAAGATGAAAAATAAATGGTAAATTTGACATTTAGAATTTTATTAAACACAATGTTATGTAATTGAAATAATTATAAAAATAATCCAAAATCAAAAACTAAATTGATGAAGCAATTGAAATCAATTTTTGTTAGCAATTTGTTTGACTGAAGAATGATATTAGCCCTGCATTTATCAATAGTCTGATACCATATATAACTATTGATCTGTTCCATTTATTGATTTTGATGAATGTATCCAGCAGTTTGATTTTTTAATACTAGAATATTAATTGAATAATTTCCTTTGTTTATGGCATTTTCAGTTTTGATTTGCTCATCCGACCATCTCATCTCCTCTTCATGAAAATGTTTGCTGGTGTATACAATCAGAAAATAAAGTGACAGGTGACTCTGCATGTTGGTGTCTTGTAAGGTGGGTATGTTTTTTTGTTGTTTTTTTTAGCATTTCACTCCATGCAAGGTGGAAGTCCTACTAGCACGTAGGTGGTACAGTGAATGAGAGCAAGAGTAAAGTGGTGTGTTTGAGGAAAGAAGAAAGAGAAAGACGGGAAACAAAGCATTAGAACATGTCTATTGACATATGCATATTTGAAGATTGTAGCTATTAGGGAAGCAACTAAGAGGAAGGGAGTTCCACAGATGGGAAGTGCAAGATAAGAAGCTATTCGAGTAGAAGAGACGGCTATATTTAATCATTTCAACCTAGTAGCATGCTTGAATTCATGCAGTTTGGGAACCAGAGAAAGTAGTTCATCAGAGCAGTTGCTGTGAAAATACTTCTAGAAAAGACAGAGGGAAGCAAAGGTACATCTGTGAGAAAGTGACAGTAGATGAGATGCCAGATCAGGACCCATCATATCCTATTTCCATCTCTGGATTCTGTTGAGGTCTTGTTACTTTTAGCTTTAATCCAATCTAAACTCTTTGTATTTCACAAACATTTTTTTTTTAATTCAGGACACACTTGTAGAATAACTGAAATTCTGGGGCATACTTTAAATTTTAATAAGGAAATCATTAATCATGAAATTTGAAAATAGGAAAATAATACAGAGGTCTCCTGAAATAAGCATTAATTTCTTTTTTTTAGACATTACATTGCTTGGTGTCTTTAACTTTTAAAAAGAAAGATTTTTTTAAATATAAAAATGATCCATAAATTATTGTCCTGTTAATGTGGGGCACACCTTGTTTTCTTTCAGGGAACATTGATGTGAATGAAAGCACCAACTGAGAAACAAGGATCTGAAATAATAAATGATAAAGCTATAAGTTACAATCTACTCAAAGATTCCTTGAAAGAAGTTAATAGCAAAATGGATGTCTTAAACGCTGACTTCCTCTCTTCATGATGTAGGCAATCATGGCTTTCCACAACTTCCTATCCTTCATAGCTCTTAATAATTCATTTTTTTGTTATTTCTCCTAAACCTTGTTCCATTTACTCAAGCTTACTAAATAGGTTATACATTATTTTCCTCTGTCCCTCTTGCCTTCTTGCGAGTATCAGATTTGCCAAGCCCTCTTTACTCATTATGTGCCAAGGAAATTTCAACTATCAACATATGTTAAGTATAAGTTTCCTTCTGGTTTCCATTTTCTTTAAAACTTAATTCTTACTTGTTGCTTACATATTCAGTCCTTGGTATCCTCAGTATCCTTCTGTAGAATCACGTTTCTGTTTTTTGAGGTCTCATCATTTTTCAGTGTTAAATTCTTTAATGTTTATTAAGTGATAATACTAGAATGTTGAATAATAAGTAATTTCATTAAATTAATTAGTCAAATATTATTGTGTTTTTATGCTCAGTCAGTAAAGATCCAGGGTCATTTTTCAGTAAATTTGCATATTAAGCCCCAGAAACCAATTGTAATGAAAATTTCCATTCTGGTGTAAATGTACACGATTATTTAAAAAATACCAACAAATGTTTGCAGACAAATACGGTTTAGGAGTTACCATCAATGGTGAGTACTATGCCAACTTGCTGAGGCAGTTATAGCTCATAAATATAGCATACTTTAAATATATATATATATATATATATATATATATATATAGTAAGTAATCCATGTGAATCATCGTAATATAAAATATTAAGACTGATCCACAGAAGAGATCTCAATATATTTATTATAAAGCAAACAGGAATTACTGTAGATAAAATTCAATACCCCATATGATATATAGCCATTTCACCCACAATGGGCTTGTCTTTTTAAATACATTTACTCCTAGTTGTTAATTTCCCCCCTCTTTCTTCGTATTTACAAAAACATTGATTCATTTCTTTATCTAACTTCTTGGTGTTGACAAGCTGGTTCTGGGTAAAATGGCTCTTTATCCTATGGGGTATTGAATTTTATCTACTTGTAATATATATATAGATATATATTGTTCAAAAGTCTGAAGCCACTCCCAGCATTAGCATGGGAAGAACTTGATAAAATAGTGAAAAAAATGAAATAGCATCATCAGAAAAATGGATTCTCTTTTAACCAAATCTATATCAATAAGAGAGAACTTAATTTATATTAGTCACATGGATATTGGATTAATTCAAGAAACTCCTTAGTAACCCATTAGATAAAACTGTGATATTACTGACACATTTGGGATAGGATAGTGGATGGTTTCCTTCTTTGGGAGTGAGAATAGTATAATGGTGATAATTAATTGCCAATACCATTAGAATAAACAGTACACTGCATGATTTCACCCTCCCGCACTTGTGGAAAAGGACTCTGTCAGATATCTCATAATACAAAATATGTAAAAGTCTAGCTGTAGATGCCATGAAATGTTGCTTTGTTGATTTGACTCACAAGAGAATGCTTACCCAATCCCAACAAGCTTAACCTGTTTGAGTCTAGAGTCAACAGTTATCTTCCCCATATATCCTCATAAACTGAGTGGCTTTTGAGCCTTGCACAGGGTTAACATTATTCCAAAAAAAAAAAAAAAGGGAAAAAAACATCATGAAACTGTTGTTACCTCGAATGTAATGTATGAATGAGTCTGCTGGCAACATAAAATGATGAGAATGATACAATGAAAGGCAATGTAATTCAATGCCAGTGCTACTCAACCTATCAGCCAGTGTATTGTATAATACACACTGCATTCTACAGAGTTTTAGAGTTGTCAACCCACTTTTTCCATTAAATGAAATATTTTCAAAATTAGTATTGTAGGAAATTTATCAATACATCCATGTCTACAAGGATTTTTCATTTGGTTGAATCGAGCAAAGTGCAGCTTTGACAATGTCACTGTTGTGTCCTTTAACAATTAAGATGTCCGAAAACCGGTTTGCTCAATGGGTCTGCATTTCTTCTTAATTTCTTGCTTAATCCATGTATAAAAGAATTTTTCCAGTTGCTTAAGTATGGACAATGTGGCGTTTGATGATACGTCGACTTGTGTTAGTGGATTTGTTGGGATTTTCATGAGGCCCAAAACTGGGGGATCAAAATTTTTTATTCATATTGATTTTATTATTAATTCTTATGTAGTTAGATGCATAAGATAAGAAAAAAACAATTGCAATCATATTCGTGCAAGATATATGCCTTAAATAAGACATGGAAGATAGCGGTTTTAAACCCTCATAGTAATAGAAGCCTCAAAAATGCCAATTTCCAAAACTTTTTATTCATATTCATTTTATTATTGATTCTAATGTAGTTAGATGAGTAAGAAAAGAAAAAAAAACAATAGCAATCCTTATATATGCCTTAAATCAGACATCGAAGATAGTGGTTTTAGCCCCTAGTAGTAAGAGAAGCCTCAAAAATACCATTTTCCAAAACTTTTTATTTTGGGATTTTATTATTGATTCTTATGTGGTTTGATGGGTAAGAAAAGAAAAAAACAATGGCAATCATTTTTTGCAAGATATAAGCCTTAAATCAGACATCGAAGATCGAGGTTTTAGCCCCTACTAGTAATAGAAACCTCAAAAATGGTATTTTCCAAAATTTTTATTCATATTGATTTTATTATTGATTCTAATGTAGTTTGATACATGAGAAAATAAAAAAAACAATTGCAATCTTTTAGTGCAAGTATTAAATTGTGCAGAATTTGTCGACTCATGCCTGTGTCCGAAACCCGGTTTGCTCGATAAGATTGCATTTGAACTTTGCCCCTCTATGGAGCCCTCATAAAATAGATATGAGATTGAGCGGAATTTCTTGCTTAATCCATGTATGAAAGAATTATTTAAGTAGATTGAGTAGGGAGAGAAGGCCTTAGATGATACGGTAACTTGGGTTAGTAGAATTGTGGGATTTTTCATGCGGACCGTAACTGGGTGATCACACATTTTCACTACTTAACTTTTATCCAGTAAGTGAAATAACTTCAATTTTTGATATTAAATTGGGCTGAATGTCTCGACACAGGCCTGTCTAGAATGATTTTAAAATAGGTTTAATAGACACGATACAGCAACGACCATGTAGATGCTGTGGCCTTTGATAACTGACAGTGATCGGAAACCGGTTTGCTCGATAAGATTGCAATACAAATTTTTCCCATCTAAGGAACCCTCATAAAATAGATATCACACTGTGTGGAATTTCCTGCTTAATGCAGGAGTCAAAGAATTATTTCAGTCACTTCTGTAGGGAGGGAGTGATGTTCGAGGATACGGGACCTTGTGTTATTGAATTTGTTGGAATTTTCATGCGGACCAAAAACTGGGGGATCTCTCACCATATCCCTGCTTTATAACTTTTTTCCAGCAGATGAAATCTCTTCAAAATTGGTATTAAATTGTGCGAAATCTCTCACTCTGTCGATGTCTACAAGCATTTTTCATTTGCTTTTATAGTGCAAAGTGTAGCTTCGAGTGTGTCGCTGCTGTCACCGTGGGCAATTTACAGTGTCCGAAAAGCGGTTTGCTCAAGGAGATCCCATTTCAAGTTTTTCCTCTCGAGGGGATCCTCATGAAATAGATATCAGATTGTGAGGAATTTCCTGCTTAATCAATGAGTCAAAGAATTATTTCAGTCCCTTGTGTAGGGAGGGAGTGACGTTCAACGATACGGGACCTCATGTAGTGAATTTGTCGGAATTTTGAAGTGGACCAAAACTGGGGGATCCCTCACCATTTCCCTGCTTTATAACTTTTTTTCCAGCAGATGAAATCTCTTCAAACTTGGTATTAAATTGTGCGAAGTCTCTGACTCAGTCCATGCCAACAAGCATTTCTAAGTAGCTTTTACAGGGCAAAGTCTAGCTTCGAACTTGCCGCAGCTGTCACCGCTGGCAATTTACGGTGTCCGAAAAGCGGTTTTCTCGAAGAGATCAGATTTCAACTTTCTCCACTCTTGGGCACCCTCATGAAATTGATATCAAATTATGAGGAATTTATTGCTTAATCCATGAGTCAAATAATTATTTAAGTCGATTGCGTGGGGAGAGAGTGAACTTCAACGATTCGGGACCTACCGTTAGTGAATTTGTTGGAAGCGGACCAAAACTGGGGGGCCACGCCCAATACATTTCATTATAAATTTTTTCCAGTAGCTGGAATCTCTTCCAAATTGGTATCAAATTCTGCGGAATCTCTCACTCTGTGCATGGCTACAAGCATTTTTCATTCACTTTCATGAGGCAAACTGTAGCTTTGACCATGTCACTGCTGTCACCGTTGGCACTTTATGGTGTCCGAAAAGCGGTTTGCTCGCAGAGATCCCATTTCTACTTTTTCCTCTCTTGGGGATCCTCATGAGATGTCAGATTGTGGGGAATTTCCTGTTGACTCCATCAGTCAAAGGTTTATTTCAGTCGCTTGAGTGGGGAGGGAGTGACCTTCGACGATTCGGGACCTAGCGTTAGTGAATTTGTTGGTATTTCAATACGCATCAAAACTGGGCGGGGGTTCCCCCAATTCATTGCTTTATAAATTTTTTTCCAGTAGCTGGAATTTCTTCCAAATTGGTATCAAATTGTTTGGAATCTCTCACTCTGTCCATGGCTACAAGCATTATTTGTTCGCTTTCATGCGGCAAACTGCAGCTTTGACCATGTCACTGCTGTCACCGTACGGTGTCCGAAAAGCGGTTTGCTCAAAGAGATCACATTTCAGTTTTTTCCTCTCCAGGGGATCCTCAGGAGATAGATGTCAGATTGTGGGGAATTTCCTGCTGACTCCATCATTCAAAGGTTTATTTCAGTCGCTCGTGTGGGGAGGGAGTGAGATTCGACGATTCGGGACCTAGCGTTAGTGAATTTCTTGGAATTTTCATGCGCACCAAAACTGGGGGGGTCCCTCCCCCAATTCATTGCTTTATAAATTTTTTCCAGTAGCTGGATCCTCTTCCAAATTGTTATCAAATTTGTGGAATATCTCACTCTGTGCATGGCTACAAGCATTTTTCGTTCGCTTTCATGCGGCAAACTGCAGCTTCGACCATGTCACTGCTGTCACCGTTGGCACTTTACGGTTTCCGAAAAGCGGTTTGCTCGAAGTGATCGTATTTCTACTTTTTTTTCTCTAGGGGATCCTCATGAAATAGACGTCAGATTGTGTGAAATTTCCTGCTGACTCCATCAGTCAAATGTTTATTTCAGTCGCTTGTGTAGGGAGGGAGTGACCTTCGACGATTCGGGACCTAGCGTTAGTGAATTTGTTGGAATTTTCATGCGCACCAAACTGTGGGGCCTCCCCCAATTCATTGCTTTATAAATTTTTTCCAGTAGTTGGAATCTCCTCCAAATTGGTATCAAATTGTGTGGAATCGCTCACTCTGTGCATGGCTACAAGCATTTTTCGTTCGCTTTCATGCGGCATACTGCAGCTTCGAACATGTCACTGCTGTCACCGTTGGCACTTTACGGTGTCCAAAAAGCGGTTTCCTCGAAGAGATCACATTTCTATTTTTTCTCTCTAGGGGATCCTCATGAGATAGATGTCAGATTGTCTGGAATTTCCTGCTGACTCCATCAGACATAGGTTTATTTCAGTCGCTTGTGTGGGGAGGGAGTGACCTTCGACTATTCGGGACCTAGCGTTAGTAAATTTGTTGTAATTTTCATGCGCCCCCAAAACTGGGGGTGAAGCCCCCAATTCATTGCTTTATAAATTTTTTCCAGTAGATGGAATCTCTTCCAAATTGGTATCAAATTGTGTGGAATCTCTCACTCTGTGCATGGCTACAAGCATTTTTTGTTCGCTTTCATGTGGCAAACTGCAGCTTCGACCATATCACTGCTGTTCCCGTTGGCCCTTTACGGTGTCCGAAAAGCGGTTTGCTCGAAGAGATCACGTTTCTACTTTTTCCTATCTAGGGGATCTTCATGAGATAGATGTCAGATTGTCGGGTATTTCCTGCTGACTACATCAGTCAAATGTTTATTTCAGTCGCTTGTGTGGGGAGGGTGTGACCTTCGCCGATTCGGGACCTAGCGTTTAATAATTTGTTGGTATTTTCATACGCACCAAAACTGGGGGGGGCCTCCCACAATTCATTGCTTTATAAATTTTTTCCAGTAGATGGAATCTCTTCCAAATTGGTATCAAATTGTGTGGAATCTCTCACACTGTGAATGGCTACAAGCATTTTTCGGTCGCTTTCATGCTGCAAACTGCAGCTTCGTCTATGTCCCTGCTGTCACTGTTGGCACTTTACGGTGTCCGAAAAGCGGTTTGCTCGAAGAGATCGAATTTCTACTTTTTCCTATCTTGGGGATCCTCATGAGATAGATATCAGATTGTGGGGAATTTCCTGCTGACTCCATCAGTCAAATGTTTATTTCAGTCGCTTGTGTGTGGAGGTTGTGACCTTCGACGATATGTGACCTAGCGTTAGTAAATTTGTTAGAATATTCATGCACACCAACATTGGCGGGGAATCCCTCAAATCATTGCTTTATGAATTTTTTCCAGTAGCTGGATTCTCTTCCAAATTGGTATCAAATTGTGTGGAATCTCTCATTCTGTCCATGGCTACAAGCATTATTCGTTCGCTTTCCTGCGGCAAACAGCAGCTTCGACCATGTCAATGCTGTCACCGTAGGCACTTTATGGTGTCCAAAAAGCGGTTTGCTCGAAGACATCGCATTTCTTTTTTTTTCCTCTCTAGGCGATCCTCATGAGATAGTTGTCAGATTGATGGAATTTCCTGTTCACTCCATCAGTCAAAGGTTTCTTTCGGTCGCTTCTGTGGGGAGGGACTGACCTTCGACGATTCGAGACCTAGTGTTAGTGACTTTGTTGGAATTTTCATGCGCACCAAACCTAAGGGGGCGTCCCCCAATTCATTGCTTTATAATTTTTTTCCAGTAGCTGGATTCTCTTCCTAATTGTTATCAAATTGTGTGGAATCTCTCACTCTGTGCATGGCTACAAGCATTTTTCGTTCGCTTTCATGCGGCAAACTGCAGTTTCGAACATGTCACTGCTGTCACCGTTGTCACTTTACAGTGTCCGAAAAGATAACGGTATGAATTTGAAGGCAAAAATTTTTTTGCAGATCTTAGATTAGGTCTTTCCCTGTCCATAATGCTAAATTAAGGAAGTAAAATAGAAATATAAATAGGAAACAGAAGAGAAATGTACAGTGATCACCCATTTTCTGCCAACAATCTTTTTCATAGAAATCCCAGTCATATGAGTCGAGTCCATACATGCTACGATCACGGTATGAATTTGAATGCAAAATATTTTTTTTCAGATTTTAGAGTACGTCTTTCCCTGTCCATAATGCTAAATAGAGGAAGTAAAATAGAAATAGTAATAGGAAACAGAAGAGAAATGTACAGTGATCACCCATTTTCTGCCGACAATCTTTTTCATGGAAATCCCAGTCATATGAGTCGAGTCAATTCATGCTACGTTCACAGTATGAATTTGAAGGCAAAATATTTTTTTGCAGATCTTAGATTAATCTTCCCTGTCCATAATGCTAAATTAAGGAAGTAAAATGGAAATATAAATAGGAAACAAGAGAAATATACAGTGATCACCCATTTTGTGCCCACTATCTTTGTCATGGAAATCCCAGTCATATGAGTCGAGTCCATGCATGCTTTGATCACGGTATCAATTTGAAGGCAAAATATATTTTTGCAGATCTTAGATTAGGTCTTTCCTTATCCATACTATTAAATTAAGGAAGTAAAATAGAAATAGTAATAGGAAACAGAAGAGAAATATACAGTGATCACCCATTTTCTGCCCACAATATTTTCATGGAAATACCAGTCATATGAGTCGAGTCCATGCATGCTACGATCACGGTATGAATTTGAAGGCAAAATATTTTTTTGCAGAACTTAGATTAGGAATTTCACTGTCCATAATGCTAAATGATGGAAGTAAAATATAAATATAAATAGGAAACAAAAGAGAAATCTACAGTGATCAATCATTTTCTGCCCACAATCTTTTTCATGGAAATCCCGGTCATATGAATCGAGTCCATGCATGCTACAAACACGGTATGAATTTGAAGGCAAAATACTTTTTTGCAGATCTTAGATTGGGTCTTTCCCTGTCCATAATGCTAAATGAAGGAAGAAAATAGAAATATAAATAGGAAACAGAACAGAAATGTACAGTGATCACCCATTTTCTGCCCACAATCTTTATCATGGAAATCCCAGTCATATGAGTCGAGTCCATGCATGCTACGATCACGGTATGAAATTGAAGGCAAAATATTTTTTTGAAGATCTTAGATTAGGTCTTTCCCTGTCCTTAATGCTAAATTAAGGAAGTAAAATAGAAATATAAATAGGAAACTGAAGAGAAATATACAGTGATCACCAATTTTCTGCCAACAATCTTTTTCATGGAAATCCCAGTCATAAGAGTGGAGTCCATGCATGCTACGATCACGATATAAATTTGAAGGCAAAATATTTTTTTGCAGATTGTAGATTAGTTCTTTCCCAGTCCATAATGATAAATTAAGGAAGTAAAATAGAAATATAAATAGGAAACAGAAGAGAATTATACAGTGATCACCCATTTTCTGCCCTCAATGTTTTTCATGGAAATCCTAGTCATATGAGTGGAGTCCATGCATGCTACGATCACGGTATTAAATTGAAGGCAAATTATTTTTTTGCAGATCTTAGATTAGGTCTTTCCCTGTCCATAATACTAAATTAAGGAAGTAAAATATAAATATAAATAGGAAATTGAAATGTACAGTGATCACCCATTTTCTGCCCACAATCTTTTTCATGGAAATCCCAGTCATATGAGTCGAGTCCATGCATATTACGATCACGGTATGAATTTGAAGGCAACATACTTTTTTGTAGAACTAAGATTAGGTCTTTCTTTATCCATAATGCTAAATGAAGGAAGTAATATAGAAATATAAATAGGAGACAGAAGAGAAATGTACATTGATCACCCATTTATTGCCCGCAATCATTTTCATTGAAATCCCAGTCATATGAGTCGAGTCCATGCATATTACGATCACGGTATGAATTTGAAGGGGAAATATTTTTTTGCAGATCTTAGTTTAGGTCTTTCTCTGTCCATAATGCTAAATTAAGGAAGTAAAATAGAAATAGTAATAGGAGACAGAAGAGAAATGTACAGTGATCACCCATTTTCTGCCCACAATCTTTTTCATGGAAATCCCAGGCATATGAGTCGAGTCCATGCATGCTACGATCACGCTATGTATTTGATGGCAAAATATTTTTTTGCAGATCTTAGATTAGGTCTTTCCCTGTCCATAATGCTAAATTGAGGAAGTAAAATAGATATATGAATAGGAAACAGAAGAGAAATGTACAGTGACCACCCATTTTCTGCCCACAATCTTTTTCATGGAAGTCCCAGTCATATGAGTCGAGTCCATGCATGCTACGAACATGGTATGAATTTGAAGGCAAAATATTTTTGTGCAGAGCTTAGATTATGTCTTTCCCTATCCATAATGCTTAATTGAGGAGGAAAAATATAAATATAAATAGTAAACAGAAGAGAAATGTACATTGATCACCAATTTTCGCCCCACTATCTTATTCATTGAAATCCCAGTCATATGAGTCGAGTCCATGCATGCTACGATCACGGTATGAATTTCAAGGCAAAATATTTTTTTGCAGACCTTAGATTTGGTCTTTCCCTGTCCATAATGCTAAATTGAAGAAGTAAAATAGAAATATAAATAGGAAACAGAAGAGAAATGTACAGTGATCACCCATTTTCTGCCCACAATCTTTTTCATGGAAATCCCAGTCATATGAGTCAAGTCCATACCTGCTAGGATCACGGTAAGAATTTGATGGCAAAATATTTTTTTGCAGAACTTAGATTAGGTCTTTCCCTGTCCATAATGCTGAATTGAGGAAGTAAAAGCAGATCTTAGATTAGGACTTTCCCTGTCCATAATGCTAAATTGAGGAGGTAAAATATGAATATAAATAGGAAACAGAAGAGAAATGTACAGTGATCAACCATTTTTTGCCCACAATCTTTTTCATGGAAATCCCAGTCATGTGAGTCGAGTCCATGCATGCTACGATCACGGTATGAATTTGAAGGCAAAATATTTTTGTGCAGATCTTAGATTAGGTCTTTCCCTGTCCATAATACTAAATTGAGGAGGTAAAATATAAATATAAATAAGAAACAGAAGAGAAATGTGCAGTGATCACCCATTTTCGGCCCACAATCTTTTTCATGGAAATCCCAGTCATATGAGTCAAGTCCATGCATGCTACGATCACGGTATGAATTTTGAAGGCAAAATATATTAGTGCAGATCTTAGATTAGGTCTTTCCCTGTCCATAATGCTAAATTGAGGAGGTAAAATATAAATATAAATAGGAAACAGAAGAGAAAAGTACAGTGATCACTAAATTTCGGCCCACAAACTTTTCATGGAAATCCCAGTCATATGAGCCGAATCCATGCATGCTACGATCACGGTATGAATTTGAAGGCAAAATATTTGTGTGCAGAGCTTGGATAATTAATTTCCCTGCCCATAATGCTAAATTGAGGAGGGAAAATATAAATATAAATAGGAAACAGAAGAGAAATGTACAGTGATCACCCATTTTCGCCCCACAAACTTTTTCATGGAAATCCCAGTCATATGAGTCGAGTCCATGCATGCGACGATCACGGTATGAATTTGAAGGCAAAAGATTTGTGTGCAGAGCTTAGATAATTACTTTCCCTGCCCATAATGCTAAATTGAGGAGGTAAAATATAAATATAAATAGGAAACAGAAGAGAAATGTACAGTGATCACCAATTTTCGCCCCACAAACTTTTTCTTGGAAATCCCAGTCATATGACTCGATTCAATGCATGCTACGATCACGGTATTAATTCGAAGACAAAATATTTTTGTGCAGATTTTAGATTATGTCTTTCCCTGTCCATAATGCTAAATTGAAGAGGTAAAAGAGAAATATAAATAGGAAACAGAAGAGAAATGTACAGTGATCACCCATTTTCGGCCCACAATCTTTTTCATGGAAATCCCAGTCATATGAGTCGAGTCCATGCATGCTACGATCACGGTATGAATATGAAGGCAAAATATTTTTCAGCAGAACTTAGATTAGGTCTTTCCCTGTCCATAATGCTAAATTGAGGAGGTAAAATATAAATATAAATAGGAAACAGAAGAGAAATGTACAGTGATCACCCATTTTCGGCCCACAATCTTTTTCATGGAAATCCCAGGCATATGAGTCGTATCCGTGCATGCTACGATGACGGTATCAATTTGAAGGCAAAATATTTGTGTGCAGAGCCTAGATAATTACTTTCCCTGCCCATAATGCTAAATTGAGGAGGGAAAATATAAATATAAATAGGAAACAGAAGAGAAATGTACAGTGATCACCCATTTTTGCCCCACAAACTTTTTCATGGAAATCCCAGTCATATGATTCGAGTCCATGCATGCTACGATCACGGTATGAATTTGAAGACAAAATATTTGTGTGCAGAGCTTAGATAATTACTTTCCCTGACCATAATGCTAAATTGAGGAGGTAAAATATAAATATAAATAGGAAACAGAAGAGAAATGTACAGTGATCACCCATTTTCGCCCCACAAACTTTTTCATGGAAATCCCAGTCATATGACTCGATTCAATGCATGCTACGATCACGGTATTAATTTGAAGGTAAAATATTTTTGTGCAGAGCTTAGATTTGGTCTTTCCCTGTCCATAATGCTAAATTGAGGAGGTAAAATATAAATATAAATAGGAAACAGAAGAGAAATGTACAGTGATCACCCATTTTCCGCCCACAATCTTTTTCATGGAAATCCCAGTCATATGAGTTGAGTCAATTCATGCTACGATCACGGTATTAATTTGAAGGCAAAATATTTTTGTGCAGATTTTTGATTATGTCTTTCCCTGTCCATAACGCTAAATTGAGGAGGTAAAATATAAATATAAATAGGAAACAGAACAGAAATGTACAGTGACCACCCATTTTCGGCCCTCAATCTTTTTCATGGAAATCCCAGTCATATGAGTCGAATCCATGCATGCTACGATCACGGTATGAATTTGAAGGCAAAATATTTGTGTGCAGAGCTTGGATAATTAATTTCCCTGCCCATAATGCTAAATTGAGGAGGGAAAATATAAATATAAATAGGAAACAGAAGAGAAATGTACAGTGATCACCCATTTTCGCCCCACAAACTTTTTCATGGAAATCCCAGTCATATGAGTCGAGTCCATGCATGCGACGATCACGGTATGAATTTGAAGGCAAAATATTTGTGTGCAGAGCTTAGATAATTACTTTCCCTGCCCATAATGCTAAATTGAGGAGGTAAAATATAAATATAAATAGGAAACAGAAGAGAAATGTACAGTGATCACCAATTTTCGCCCCACAAACTTTTTATTGGAAATCCCAGTCATATGACTCGATTCAATGCATGCTACGATCACGGTATTAATTCGAAGACAAAATATTTTTGTGCAGATCTTAGATTAGGTCATTCCCTGTCCATAATGCTAAATTGAGGAGGTAAAATATAAATATAAATAGGAAACAGAATAGAAATATACAGTGATCACCTATTTTCGGCCCACAATCTTTTTCCTGGAAATCCCAGTCATATGAGTCGAGTCCATGCATGCTACGATCACGGTATGAATTTGAAGGCAAAATATTTTTGTGCTGATTTTAGATTATATCTTTCCCTGTCCATAATGCTAAATTGAGGAGGTAAAATATAAATATAAATAGGAAACAGAAGAGAAATGTACAGTGATCACCCATTTTCGGCCCACAATCTTTTTCATGGAAATCCCAGTCATATTAGTCGAGTCCATGTATGCTACGATCACGGTATGAATTTGAAGGCGAAATATTTTTGTGCAGATTTTAAATTAGGTCTTTCCCTGTCCATAATGCAAAATTGAGGAGGTAAAATATAAATATAAATAGGAAACAGAAGAGAAATGTACAGTGATCACCCGTTTTCGTCCCACAATCTTTTTCATGGAAATCCCAGTCATATGAGTCGAGTCAATTCATGCTACGATCACGGTATGAATTTGAAGGCAAAATATTTTTGTGCAGATTTTGATTAAGTCTTTCCCTGTCCATAACGCTAAATTGAGGAGGTAAAATATAAATATAAATAGGAAACAGAAGAGAAATGTACAGTGATCACCCATTTTCGGCCCTCAATCTTTTTCATGGAAATCCAAGTCATATGAGTCGAGTCCATGCGTGCTACGATCACGGTATGAATTTGAAGGGAAAATATTTTTGTGCAGAGCTTAGATTACGTCTTTCCCTGTCCATAATGCTAAATTGAGGAGGTAAAATATAAATATAAATAGGAAACAGAAGAGAAATGTACAGTGATCACCCATTTTCCGCCCACAATATTTTCATGGAAATCCCAGTCATATGAGTCGAGTCCATGCATGCTAAGATCACGGTATGAATTTGAAGGCAAAATATTTTTGTGAAGATTTTAAATTAGGTCTTTCCCTGTCCATAATGCTAAATTGAGGAGCTAAAATAGAAATATAAATAGGAAACAGAAGAGAAATGTACAGTGATCACCCATTTTCTGCCCACAATATTTGTCATGGAAATCCCAGTCATATGAGTCGAGTCCATGCATGCTACGATCACGGTATGAATTTGAAGGCAAAATATTTTTGTGAAGATTTTAAATTAGGACTTTCCCTGTCCATAATGCTAAATTGAGGAGCTAAAATAGAAATATAAATAGGAAACAGAAGAGAAATGTACAGTGATCACCCAGTTTCGGCCCACAATCTTTTTCATGGAAATCTCAGTCATATGAGTCGAGTCCATGCATGCTACGATCACGGTATGAATTCGAAGGCAAAATATTTTTGTGCAGATTTTAGATTAGGTCTTTCCCTGTCCATAATGCTAAATTGAGGAGGTAAAATAGAAATATAAATAGGTAACAGAAGAGAAATGTACAGTGATCACCCATTTTCGGCCCACAATATTTTTCATGGAAATCCCAGTCATATGAGTCGAGTCCATGCATGGTACGTTCACGGTATGAATTTGAAGGCAAAATATTTTTGGGCAGATCTTAGATTAGGTCTTTCCCTGTCCATAATGCTAAATTGAGGAGGTAAAATAGAAATAGAAATAGGAAACAGAAGAGAAATGTACAGTGATCACCCATTTTCGGCCC
This sequence comes from Acanthosepion lycidas, assembly GCA_963932145.1. Classification (NCBI taxonomy): domain Eukaryota; kingdom Metazoa; phylum Mollusca; class Cephalopoda; order Sepiida; family Sepiidae; genus Acanthosepion; species Acanthosepion lycidas. The sequence goes on along the minus strand of CAWVQA010001282.1, from coordinate 138,596 downwards.
ACAATCTTTTTCATGGAAATCCCAGTCATATGAGTCGAGTCCATGCATGCTACGATCACGGTATGAATTTGAATGCAAAATATTTTTGTGCAGATTTTAGATTAGGTCTTTCCCTGTCCATAATGCTAAATCGAGGAGGTAAAATATAAATATAAATAGGAAACAGAAGAGACATGTACAGTGATCATCCATTTTCTGCCCACAATATTTTCATGGAAATCCCAGTCATATGAGTCGTGTCCATACATGCTACGATCACGGTATGAATTTGAAGGCAAAATATTTTTGTGCAGAGCTTAGATTAGGCCTTTCCCTGTCCATAATGCTAAATGAAGGAAGTAAAATAGAAATATAAATAGGAAACAGAAGAGAACTGTACAGCAATCACCCATTTTCGTCCCACAATCTTTTTCATGGAAATCCCAGTCAAATGAGTCGAGTCAATGCATGCTACGATCACGGTATGAATTTGAAGGCAAAATATTTTTGTGCAGATCTTAGATTAGGTCTTTCCCTGTCCATAATGCTAAATTGAGGAGGTAAAATAGAAATATGAATAGGAAACAGAAGAGAAATGTACAGTGATCACCCATTTTCGGCCAACAATCTTTTTCATGGAAATCCCAGTCTTATGTGTCGAGTCCGTGCTTGCTACGATCACGGCATGAAGTTGAAAGCAAAATATTTTTTTGCAGATCTTAGATTAGTTCTTTCCCTGTCCATAATGCTAAATTGAGAAGGTAAAATATAAATATAAATAGGTAACAGAAGAGAAATGTACAGTGATCACCCATTTTCGGCCCACAATCATTTTCATGGAAATCCCAGTCATATGAGTCGAGTCCATGCATGCTACGATCACGGAATGAATTTGAAAGCAAAATATTTTTGTGCAGATTTTAGATTAGGTCTTTCCCTGTCCATAATGCTAAATTGAGGAGGTAAAATATAAATATAAATAGGAAACAGAAGAGAAATGCACAGTGATCACCCACTTTCTACACACAATCTTTTTCATGGAAATCCCAGTCATATGAGTCGAGTCCATGCATGCTACGATCACGGTGGGAATTTGAAGGCAAAATATTTTTTTGCAGATCTTAGATTAAGTCTTTCACTGACCATAATGCTAAATTAAGGAAGTAAAATATAAATATAAAAAGAAAACAGAAGAGAAATGTACAGTCATCACCCATTTTCTGCCCGCAATCTTTTTCATGGAAATCCCAGTCATATGATTCGAGTCCATGCATGCTACGATCACGGCATGAATTTGAAGGCAAAATATTTTTTTCAGAGCTTAGATTAGGTCTTTCCCTGTCCATAATGCTAAATTAAGGAAGTAAAATATAAATATAAATAGAAAACAGAAGAGAAATGTACAGTGATCACCCATTTTCTGCCCAGAATCTTTTTCATGGAAATCCCAGTCATATGAGTCGAGTCCATGCATGCTACGATCACGGTATGAATTTGAAGGAAAAATATTTTTTGCAGATTTTAGATTAGGTCTTTCCCTGTCCATAATGCTAAATTGAGGAAGTAAAATACAAATATGAATAGGAAACAGAAGTGAAATGTACAGTGATCACCCATTTTCTGCCCACAATCTTTTTCATGGAAATCCCAGTCATATGAGTCGAGTCCATGCATGCTACGATCACGGTATGAATTTGAAGGCAATATATTTTTTTGCAGATCTTAGATTAGGTCTTTCCCTGTCCATAATGCTAAATTGAGAAGGTAAAATAGAAATATAAAAAGGAAACAGAAGAGAAATGTACAGTGATCACCCATTTTCTGCCCACAATCTTTTTACATGGAAATCCCAGTCATATGAGTCGAGTCCATGCAGGCTACGAACACGTTATGAGTTTGAAGGCAAAATATTTTATTGCAGAGCTTAGATTAGGTCTTTCCCTGTCCATAATGCTAAATTGAGGAGGTAAAATATAAATATAAATAGGAAACAGAAGAGAAATGTACAATGATCGCCCATTTGCGGCCCACAATCTTTTTACATGGAAATCCCAGTCATATGAGTCAAGTACATGCATGCTACGATCACGGTATGAATTTGAAGGCAAAATATTTTTTTGCAGATTTTAGATTAGGTCTTTCCCTGTCCATAATGCTAAATTGAGGAAGTAAAATAGAAATATGAATAGGAAACAGAAGTGAAATGTACAGTGATCACCCATTTTCTGCCCACAATCTTTTTCATGGAAATCCCAGTCATATGAGTCTAGTCCATGCATGCTACGATCACGGTATGAATTTGAAGGAAAAATATTTTTTGCAGATTTTAGATTAGGTCTTTCCCTGTCCATAATGCTAAATTGAGGAAGTAAAATACAAATATGAATAGGAAACAGAAGTGAAATGTACAGTGATCACCCATTTTCTGCCCACAATCTTTTTCATGGAAATCCCAGTCATATGAGTCGAGTCCATGCATGCTACGATCACGGTATGAATTTGAAGGCAATATATTTTTTTGCAGATCTTAGATTAGGTCTTTCCCTGTCCATAATGCTAAATTGAGAAGGTAAAATAGAAATATAAAAAGGAAACAGAAGAGAAATGTACAGTGATCACCCATTTTCTGCCCACAATCTTTTTACATGGAAATCCCAGTCATATGAGTCGAGTCCATGCAGGCTACGAACACGTTATGAGTTTGAAGGCAAAATATTTTTTTGCAGAGCTTAGATTAGGTCTTTCCCTGTCCATAATGCTAAATTGAGGAGGTAAAATATAAATATAAATAGGAAACAGAAGAGAAATGTACAATGATCGCCCATTTGCGGCCCACAATTTTTTTACATGGAAATCCCAGTCATATGAGTCAAGTACATGCATGCTACGATCACGGTATGAATTTGAAGGCAAAATATTTTTTTGCAGATTTTAGATTAGGTCTTTCCCTGTCCATAATGCTAAATTGAGGAAGTAAAATAGAAATATGAATAGGAAACAGAAGTGAAATGTACAGTGATCACCCATTTTCTGCCCACAATCTTTTTCATGGAAATCCCAGTCATATGAGTCTAGTCCATGCATGCTACGATCACGGTATGAATTTGAAGGCAATGTATTTTTTTGCAGAGCTTAGATTAGGTCTTTCCCTGTCCATAATGCTAAATTGAGGAAGTAAAATATAAATATAAATAGGAAACAGAAGAGAAATGTACAGTGATCACCCAATTTCTGCCCACAATCTTTTTCATGGAAATCCCAGTCATATGAGTCGAGTCCATGCAGGCTACGAACACGTTATGAGTTTGAAGGCAAAATATTTTTTTGCAGAGCTTAGATTAGATCTTTCCCTGTCCATAATGCTAAATTGAGGAGGTAAAATAGAAATATAAATAAGGAAAAAAAGAGAAATGTACAGTGATCACCCATTTTCGGCCCACAATCTTTTCATGGAAATCCCAGTCATATGAGTCGAGTCCATGCATGCTACGATCACGGTATGAATTTGAAGGAAAAATATTTTTTGCAGATTTTAGATTAGGTCTTTCCCTGTCCATAATGCTAAATTGAGGAAGTAAAATAGAAATATAAATAGGAAACAGAAGAGAAATGTACAGTGATCACCCATTTTCAGCCCAAAATCTTTTTCATGGAAATCCCAGTCATATGATTCGAGTCCATCCATGCTACGATCACGGTATGAAGTTGAAGGCAAAATATTTTTTGGCAGAGATTAGATTAGGTCTTTCCCTGTCCATAATGCTAAATTGAGGAGGTAAAATATAAATATAAGTAGGAAACAGAAGAGAAATGTACGGTGATCCCCCATTTTCGGGCCACAATCTTTTTCGTGGAAATCCCAATCATATGAGTCGAGTCCATACATGCTACGATCACTGTATGAATTTGAAGGCAAAATTTTTTTTTGCAGATCTTAGATTAGGCCTTTCCCTGTCCATAATGCTAAATTGAGAAAGTAAAATAGAAATATAAATAGGAAACAGAAGAAAAATGTACAGTGATCACCCATTTTCGGCCCAGAATCTTTTTCATGGAAATCCCAGTCATATGAGTCGAGTCCATGCATGCTACGATCACGGCATGTATTTGAAGGCAAAATATTTTTGTGCAGATCTTAGATTTGGTCTTTCCCTGTCCATAATGCTAAATGAAGGAAGTAAAATATAAATATAAATAGGAAACAGAAGAGAAATGTACAGTGATCACCCATTTTCTGCCCACAATCTTTGTCATGGAAATATCAGTCATATGAGTCGTGTCCATACATGCTACGATCACGGTATGAATTTGAAGGCAAAATATTTTTTTGCAGAGCTTAGATTAGGTCTTTCCCTGTCCATAATGCTAAATGAAGGAAGTAAAATATAAATATAAATAGGAAACAGAAGAGAAATGTACAGTGATCACCCATTTTCTGAAAACAATCTTTTTCATGGAAATCCCAGACATATGAGTCGAGTCCATGCATGCTACGATCACGGTATGAATTTGAAGGCAAAATATTTTTGTGCAGATTTAAGGTTAGATCTTTCCCTGTCCATAATGCTAAATTGAGGAGGGAAAATATAAATATAAATAGGAAACAGATGAGAAATGTACAGTGATCACCCATTTTCTGCCCACAATCTTTTTCATGGAAATCCCAGTCATATGAGTCGAGTCCATGCATGCTACGATCACGGTATGAATTTGAAGGCAAAATATTTTTGTGTAGTGCTTAGATTAGGTCTTACCCTCTCCATAATGCTAAATGAAGGAAGTAAAATATAAATATAAATAGGAAACAGAAGAGAAATGTACAGTGATCACCCATTTTCTGCCCACAATCTTTTTCATGGAAATCCCAGTCATATGAGTCGAGTCCATGCATGCTACGATCACGGTATGAATTTGAAGGCAAAATATTTTTTTGCAGTTCTTAGATTAGGTCTTTCCCTGTCCATAATGCTAAATTGAGGAGGTAAATTAGAAATATAAATAGGAAACAGAAGAGAAATGTACAGTGATCACCCATTTTCTGCCCACAATCTTTTTCATGGAAATCCCAGTCATATGAGTCGAGTCCATGGATGCTACGTTCAAGGTATGAATTTGAAGGCAAAATATTTTTTTGCAGATCTTATATTAGGTCTTTCCCTGTCCATAATGCTAAATTGAGAAGGTAAAATATAAATATAAATAGCAAACAGAAGAGAAATGTACAGTGATCACCCATTTTCTGCCCACCATCTTTTTCATGGAAATCCCAGTCATATGAGTCGAGTCCATGCATGCTACGATCACGGTATGTAATTGAAGGCAAAATATTTTTTTGCAGATCTTAGATTTGGTATTTCCCTGTCCATAATGCTAAATTGAGGAGGTAAAATATAAAAATAAATAGGAAACACAAGAGAAATGTACAGTAATCACCCATTTCCGGCCAACAATCTTTTTCATGGAAATCCCAGTTATATGAGTTGGGTCCATGTATGCTACGATCACGATATGAATTTGAAGACAATAAATTTTGTTGCAGATCTTAGATTGGGTCTTTCCCTGTCCATAATGCCAAATTAAGGAAGAAAATAGAAACATAAATAGGAAACAGAAGAGAAATGTACGGTGATCACCCATTTTCTGTCCACAATCTTTTTCATGGAAATCCCAGTCATAAGAGTCGAGTCCATGCATGCTACGATCACGGTATGAATTTGAAGGCAAAATATTTTTTTTACAGATCTTAGATTAGGTCTTTCCCTGTCCACAATGCTAAATTGAGGAAGTAAAATAGAAATATAAATAGGAAACAAAAGAGAAATATACAGCGATCACCCATTTTCTGCCCACAATCTTTTTCATGGAAATCCCAGTCATATGAGTCGAGTCCATGAATGCTACGATCACGGTATGAATTTGAAGGCAAAATATTTTTTTGCAGAGCTTAGATTAGGTCTTTCCCTGTTCATAATGCTAATTGAAGGAAGTAAAATATAAATATAAATAGGAAACAGAAGAGAAATGTACAGTGATCACCCATTTTCTGCCGACAATCTTTTTCATGGAAATCCCAGTCATATGAGTCGAGTCCATGCGTGCTACGAACACGTTATGAATTTGAAGGCAAAATATTTTTGTGCAGATTTTAGATTAGGTCTTTCCCTGTCCATAATGCTAAATTGAGGAAGTAAAATAGAAATAGAAATAGGAAACAGAAGAGAAATGTACAGTGATCACCCACTTTCTACACACAATCTTTTTCATGGAAATCCCAGTCATATGAGTCGAGTCCATGCATGCTACGATCACGGTGGGAATTTGAAGGCAAAATATTTTTTTGCAGATCTTAGATTAAGTCTTTCACTGACCATAATGCTAAATTAAGGAAGTAAAATATAAATATAAAAAGTAAACAGAAGAGAAATGTACAGTCATCACCCATTTTCTGCCCGCAATCTTTTTCATGGAAATCCCAGTCATATGATTCGAGTCCATGCATGCTACGATCACGGCATGAATTTGAAGGCAAAATATTTTTTTCAGAGCTTAGATTAGGTCTTTCCCTGTCCATAATGCTAAATTAAGGAAGTAAAATATAAATATAAATAGAAAACAGAAGAGAAATGTACAGTGATCACCCATTTTCTGCCCAGAATCTTTTTCATGGAAATCCCAGTCATATGAGTCGAGTCCATGCATGCTACGATCACGGTATGAATTTGAAGGAAAAATATTTTTTGCAGATTTTAGATTAGGTCTTTCCCTGTCCATAATGCTAAATTGAGGAAGTAAAATACAAATATGAATAGGAAACAGAAGTGAAATGTACAGTGATCACCCATTTTCTGCCCACAATCTTTTTCATGGAAATCCCAGTCATATGAGTCGAGTCCATGCATGCTACGATCACGGTATGAATTTGAAGGCAATATATTTTTTTGCAGATCTTAGATTAGGTCTTTCCCTGTCCATAATGCTAAATTGAGAAGGTAAAATAGAAATATAAAAAGGAAACAGAAGAGAAATGTACAGTGATCACCCATTTTCTGCCCACAATCTTTTTACATGGAAATCCCAGTCATATGAGTCGAGTCCATGCAGGCTACGAACACGTTATGAGTTTGAAGGCAAAATATTTTTTTGCAGAGCTTAGATTAGGTCTTTCCCTGTCCATAATGCTAAATTGAGGAGGTAAAATATAAATATAAATAGGAAACAGAAGAGAAATGTACAATGATCGCCCATTTGCGGCCCACAATCTTTTTACATGGAAATCCCAGTCATATGAGTCAAGTACATGCATGCTACGATCACGGTATGAATTTGAAGGCAAAATATTTTTGTGCAGATTTTAGATTAGGTCTTTCCCTGTCCATAATGCTAAATTGAGGAAGTAAAATAGAAATATAAATAGGAAACAGAAGCAAAATGTATAGTGATCACCCATTTTCGGACCACAATCTTTTTCATGGAAATCCCAGTCATATGAGTCGAGTCCATGCATGCTACAATCACGGTATGAATTTGAAGGCAAAATATTTTTGTGCAGAGCTTAGATTAGGTCTTTCCCTGTCCATAATTCTAAATTGAGGAGGTAAAATATAAATATAAATAGGAAACAGAAGAGAAATGTACAGTGATCACCCATTTTCTGCCCACAATCTTTTTCATGGAAATCCCAGTCATATGAGTCGAGTCCATGCATGCTACGATCACGGTATGAATTTGAAGGCAAAATATTTATTTGCAGATCTTAGATTAGGTCTTTCCCTGTCCATAATGCTGAATTGAGGAGGTAAAATAGAAATATAAATAGGAAACAGAAGAGAAATGTACAGTGATCACGCATTTTCAGCCCACAATCTTTTTCATGGAAATCCCAGTCATATGAGTCGAGTCCATACATACTACGATCACAGTATGAATTTGAAGGCAAAATATTTTTTTGCAGAGCTTAGATTAGGTCTTTCCCTGTCCATAATGCTAAATGAAGGAAGTAAAATATAAATATAAATAGGAAACAGAAGAGAAATGTACAGTGATCACCCATTTTCTGAAAACAATCTTTTTCATGGAAATCCCAGACATATGAGTCGAGTCCATGCATGCTACGATCACGGTATGAATTTGAAGGCAAAATATTTTTGTGCAGATTTAAGGTTAGATCTTTCCCTGTCCATAATGCTAAATTGAGGAGGGAAAATAGAAATATAAATAAGAAAACAGAAGAGAAATGTACAGTGATCACGCATTTTCAGCCCACAATCTTTTTCATGGAAATCCCAGTCATATGAGTCGAGTCCATACATACTACGATCACAGTATGAATTTGAAGGCAAAATATTTTTTTGCAGAGCTTAGATTAGGTCTTTCCCTGTCCATAATGCTAAATGAAGGAAGTAAAATATAAATATAAATAGGAAACAGAAGAGAAATGTACAGTGATCACCCATTTCCTGCCCACAATCTTTTTCATGGAAATCCCAGTTATATGAGTCGAGTCCATGCATGCTACGATCACGGTATGAATTTGAAGGCAAAATATTTTTGTGCAGATCTTAGATTAGGTCTTTCCCTGTCCATAATGCTAAATTGAGGAGGTAAAATAGAAATATAAATAGGAAACAGAAGAGAAATGTACAGTGATCACCCATTTTCGGCCCACAATCTTTTTCATGGAAATCCCAGTCATATGATTCGAGTCCATCCATGCTACGATCACGGTATGAAGTTGAAGGCAAAATATTTTTTGGCAGAGATTAGATTAGGTCTTTCCCTGTCCATAATGCTAAATTGAGGAGGTAAAATATAAATATAAGTAGGAAACAGAAGAGAAATGTACGGTGATCCCCCATTTTCGGGCCACAATCTTTTTCGTGGAAATCCCAATCATATGAGTCGAGTCCATACATGCTACGATCACGGTATGAATTTGAAGGCAAAATATTTTTTTGCAGATCTTAGATTAGGCCTTTCCCTGTCCATAATGCTAAATTGAGAAAGTAAAATAGAAATATAAATAGGAAACAGAAGAAAAATGTACAGTGATCACCCATTTTCGGCCCAGAATCTTTTTCATGGAAATCCCAGTCATATGAGTCGAGTCCATGCATGCTACGATCACGGCATGTATTTGAAGGCAAAATATTTTTGTGCAGATCTTAGATTTGGTCTTTCCCTGTCCATAATGCTAAATGAAGGAAGTAAAATATAAATATAAATAGGAAACAGAAGAGAAATGTACAGTGATCACCCATTTTCTGCCCACAATCTTTTTCATGGAAATATCAGTCATATGAGTCGTGTCCATACATGCTACGATCACGGTATGAATTTGAAGGCAAAATATTTTTTTGCAGAGCTTAGATTAGGTCTTTCCCTGTCCATAATGCTAAATGAAGGAAGTAAAATATAAATATAAATAGGAAACAGAAGAGAAATGTACAGTGATCACCCATTTTCTGAAAACAATCTTTTTCATGGAAATCCCAGACATATGAGTCGAGTCCATGCATGCTACGATCACGGTATGAATTTGAAGGCAAAATATTTTTTTGCAGATCTTAGATTTGGTATTTCCCTGTCCATAATGCTAAATTGAGGAGGTAAAATATAAAAATAAATAGGAAACACAAGAGAAATGTACAGTAATCACCCATTTCCGGCCAACAATCTTTTTCATGGAAATCCCAGTTATATGAGTTGGGTCCATGTATGCTACGATCACGATATGAATTTGAAGACAATAAATTTTGTTGCAGATCTTAGATTGGGTCTTTCCCTGTCCATAATGCCAAATTAAGGAAGAAAATAGAAACATAAATAGGAAACAGAAGAGAAATGTACGGTGATCACCCATTTTCTGTCCACAATCTTTTTCATGGAAATCCCAGTCATAAGAGTCGAGTCCATGCATGCTACGATCACGGTATGAATTTGAAGGCAAAATATTTTTTTTACAGATCTTAGATTAAGTCTTTCCCTGTCCACAATGCTAAATTGAGGAAGTAAAATAGAAATATAAATAGGAAACAAAAGAGAAATATACAGCGATCACCCATTTTCTGCCCACAATCTTTTTCATGGAAATCCCAGTCATATGAGTCGAGTCCATGAATGCTACGATCACGGTATGAATTTGAAGGCAAAATATTTTTTGCATGTCTTAGATTAGGTCTTTCTCTGTTCATAATGCTAAATTAAGGAAGTAAAATAGAAATATAAATACGAAACAGAAGAGAAATGTACAGTGATCACCCATTTACTGCCCACAATCTTTTTCATGGAAATCCCAGTCATATGAGTCGAGTCCATGCATGCTACGATCACGGTATGAATTTGAAGGCAAAATATTTTTGTGCAGATCTTAGATTAGGTCTTTCCCTGTCCATAATGCTAAATTGAGGAGGTAAAATAGAAATATAAATAGGAAACAGAAGAGAAATGTACAGTGATCACCCATTTTCGGCCCACAATCTTTTTCATGGAAATCCCAGTCATATGAGTCGAGTCCATGCATGCTATGATCACGATATGTATTTGAAGTCAAAATATTTTTTTGCAGATTTTAGATTAGGTCTTTCCCTGTCAATAATGCTAAATGAAGGAAGTAAAATATAAATATAAATAGGAAACAGAAGAGAAATGTACAGTGATCACCCTTTTTCTGCCGACAATCTTTTTCATGGAAATCCCAGTCATATGAGTCGACTCCATGCATGCTACGATCACGGTATGAATTTGAAGGCAAAATATTTTTTTGCAGATCTTAGATTTGGTATTTCCCTGTCCATAATGCTAAATTGAGGAGGTAAAATATAAAAATAAATAGGAAACACAAGAGAAATGTACAGTAATCACCCATTTCCGGCCAACAATCTTTTTTCATGGAAATCCCAGTTATATGAGTTGGGTCCATGTATGCTACGATCACGATATGAATTTGAAGACAATAAATTTTGTTGCAGATCTTAGATTGGGTCTTTCCCTGTCCATAATGCCAAATTAAGGAAGAAAATAGAAACATAAATAGGAAACAGAAGAGAAATGTACGGTGATCACCCATTTTCTGTCCACAATCTTTTTCATGGAAATCCCAGTCATAAGAGTCGAGTCCATGCATGCTACGATCACGGTATGAATTTGAAGGCAAAATATTTTTTTTACAGATCTTAGATTAGGTCTTTCCCTGTCCACAATGCTAAATTGAGGAAGTAAAATAGAAATATAAATAGGAAACAAAAGAGAAATATACAGCGATCACCCATTTTCTGCCCACAATCTTTTTCATGGAAATCCCAGTCATATGAGTCGAGTCCATGAATGCTACGATCACGGTATGAATTTGAAGGCAAAATATTTTTTTGCATGTCTTAGATTAGGTCTTTCTCTGTTCATAATGCTAAATTAAGGAAGTAAAATAGAAATATAAATACGAAACAGAAGAGAAATGTACAGTGATCACCCATTTACTGCCCACAAACTGTTTCATGGAAATCCCAGTCATAGGAGTCAATTCCATGCATGCTATGATCACGGTATGAATTTGAAGTCAAAATATTTTTTTGCAGTTCTTAGATTAGGTCTTTCCCTGTCCATAATGCTAAATTAAGGAAGTAAAATAGAAATATAAATAGGAAACAGAGGAGAAATGTACAGTGATCACCCATTTTCTGCCCACAATATTTTTCATGGAAATCCCAGTCATATGAGTCGAGTCCATACATGCTACGATCACGGTATGAATTTGAAGGCAAAATATTTTTGTGCAGAGCTTAGATTAGGTCTTTCCCTGTCCATAATGCTAAATTGAGGAAGTAAAATAGAAATATAAATAGGAAACAGAAGAGAAATGTACAGTGATCACCCATTTTCTGCCCACAAACTTTTTCATGGAAATCCCAGTCATATGAGTCGAGTCCATGCATGCTACGATCACGGTATGAATTTGAAGGCAAAATATTTTTTTGCAGAGCTTAGATTAGGTCTTTCCATGTCCATAATGCTAAATGAAGGAAGTAAAATATAAATATAAATAAGAAACAGAAGAGAAATGTACAGTGATCACCCATTTTCTGCCCACAATCTTTTTCATGGAAATCCCAGTCATATGAGTCGAATCCATGCATGCTACGATCACGGTATGAATTTGAAGGCAAAATATTTTTGTGCAGTGCTTAGATTAGGTCTTACCCTCTCCATAATGCTAAATGAAGGAAGTAAAATATAAATATAAATAGGAAACAGAAGAGAAATGTACAGTGATCACCCATTTGAATGAAATAATTTAAAAATTAGTATTAAATTGTAGGATATTTATTAATTAATCCATGTCTACAAAGATTATACATTTTGTTGAAGAGAGCAAACTGGAGGTGCAACCATGTCTTTGGTGCATTCTTTGAAAATTTACGGCATCCAAAAACCGGTTTGATTGAGGACTCCGGATTTTAACTTTTCTGCGTCTATAGAATAGTTATCAAATTGATATCAAATGTTAGGGAATTACTTGCTTAATCCATGTTGAAAAAAATTTTTTTCAGGCGTTTGAATAGGACTTCTGATAAGGGATTTGATAGAATTTTAATACGGCCCAAAACTGGGGGATCAGTAAAGTTTCAATTCTTTTTAATTTTTTTCCATTAAATGAAATATTTAAAAAATTAGTATTATAGGAAATTTATCAATACATCCACTTATAAGGATATTTAATTCGGATTTATAGGGAAACGTGCACCTTCGACAATGTCGCTGCTGTGAACGTTGGCAATTTAAGGTTGGCTCGATGAGATCACATTTCCACTTTGTCCTCTCTAGGGAATCCTCATGAAATAGATATCATTGTGTGGAATTTCCTGCTTACTCCATGGGTCAAAGAATTATTTCAGTCACTTGTGTGGGGAGAATGTGACCTTCAATGATACGGGGCCTTGTGTTAGTGAATTTGTTGGAAATTTCAGGCAGACCAAAACAGGAGGATCACTCACATTTAACTTCTTTATAACTTTTTTCCAGTAGATGAAATCTCTTCAAAATTGGGAGTAAATTGTGCGGAATCTCTCACTCTGTGCATGGCTACAAGCATTTTTCATTCGCTTTTAGGCGGGAAAATGCAGTTTCGACCATGTCGCTGCAGTCACCGTTGGCAATTTACAGTGTCCGAAAAGCGGTTTGCTTGAGGAGATCGCATTTCAACTTTTTCCTCTCTAGGGGATCCTCATGAGATAGATGTCAGATTTTGGGGAATTTCCTGCTGACTCCATCGGTCAAAGAATTATTTCAGTCGCTTGTGTGGGGAAGGAGTGACCTTCGACAGTTCGGGACCCTGCGTTAGTGAATTTGTTGGAATTTTCATGCGGACCAAAACTGGGGTCCTCCCCCAATTCAGTGCTTTATAAATTGTAATAGAAGCCTTAAAATGCCAATTTCCAATTTTTTTTATTTGTACACATTTTACTATTTATTCCTATAGAGTTTGATGCATGAGAAAAGAAAAAAGCAATTGCATTCCTTTTCGTGCTAGACATATGAATTAAATCTTTTTAAGACTTCGAACAATGCAGTTTTAGGCCCTAGAAGCTTCAGAAATGCCAATTTCCAAGATTTTTTGTTTGTACACATTTTATTATTGATTCCTATACAGTTTGATGAATTAGAAAAGAAAAAAGCAATTGCTGTCCTTTCCGTGCAAGATATATGCCTTAAATCTGACATTGAACATTGCAGTTTTAGGCCCTAGTAGTAATAGTAGCCTCAAAAATGCTAATTTCCAAAATTTCTTATTTGTACACATTTTATTATTTATTCCTATACAGTTTGATGCATAAGAAAAGAAAAAAGCAATTGTAGTCCTTTCCGTGCAAAACATATGCCTTAAATTAGATATCGAACATTGCAGTTTTAGTCCCTAGAAGTAATAGAAGACTCAGAAATGCCAATTTCCAAAATGTTGTATGTGTACACATTTTATTATTGATTTCGATACAGTTTGATGGATAAGAAAAGAAAAAAGCAATTGCCGTCCTTTTCGTGCAAGACATATGGCTTAAATCAGATATCGAACATTGCAGTTTTTAGGCCCTAGTAATAATAGAAGCCTCAAAAATGCAAATTTCCAAAATTTCTTATTTGTACACATTTTGTTACTGATTCCTATAGAGTTTGATGCATAAGAAAAGAAAAAAGCAATTGCAGTCCTTTTTGTGCAAGACATATGCTTTAAATATGACATCGAACAATGCACTTTAGTCCGTAGTAGTAATAGAAGGCTCAGAAATGCCAATTTCCAAAATGTTGTATGTGTACACATTTTATTATTGATTCCGATACAGTTTGATGCATAAGAAAAGAAAAAAGCAAAAGCTGTCCTTTTCCTGCAAGACATATGGCTTAAATCAGATATCTAACATTGCAGTTTTAGGCCCTAGTAGTAATTGAAGCCTCAAAAATGCCAATTTCTAACAATTCTTAATTCTTCACATTTTATTATTGATTCCTATACAGTTTGAGGCATAAGAAAAAAAAAGCAATTACAGTCCATTTCCTGCAAGACAAATGCCTTAAATCAGTCATCGAAAATTGCAGTTTTAGGCCCTAGTAGTAATAGGAGCCTCAAAAATGCCAATTTCGAAAATTTCTTATTTGTACACATTTTATTATTGATTCCTATACTGTTTGATGCATGAGAAAAGAAAAAAAACATCCGCAGTCCTTTTCGTGCAAGACATATGCCTTAAATCACACATCGAACATTGCAGTTTAAGGCCCTAGTAGTAATAGAACCCTCAAAAATGCCAATTTCCAAAATGTTTTATTTGTACACATTTAATTTTTGATTCCTATAGAAGTTGATGCATAAGAAAAGAAAAAAGCAATTGCAGCCCATTTCGTGCAAGACATATGACTTACATCAGACATCGCACATAGCACTTTTAGGCACTAGTAGTAATAGAAGTCTCCAAAATGCCAATTTCTAAAATATTTTTTTTTACACATTTTATTATTGATTCCTTTACAGTTTGATGCATAACAAAAGAAAAAAGCAATTGCTGTCCATTTCGTGCAAGAGATATGCCTTAAATCAGACATCGAACATTGCAGTTTTAGCCCCTAGTAGTAATAGAAGCATGAAAAATTCCAATTTCCAAAATTTCTTATTTGTACACATTTCATTATTGATTCCTATACAGTTTGATGCATGAGAAAAGAAAAAAGCAATTGCATTCCTTTTCGTGAAAGACATATACCTTAAATCAGACATCGAACATCGAGCAGTTTTAGGCCCTAGTAGTAATAGAAGACAGAAAAAGACAATTTCCAAAATTTCTTATTTGTACACATTTTATTATTGATTCCTATAGAGTTTGATGCATAAGAAAAGAGAAAAGCAATTGCAGTCCTTTTCGTGCAAGACATATGCCTTAAATCAAACATCGAACATTGTAGTTTTAGGCCGTAGTAGTAATAGAAGACTCAGAAATGACAATTTCCAAAATTTGTTATTGTTACACATTTTATTTTTGATTCCTATACAGTTTGGTGCATGAGAAAAAAATTTGCAATTGCAGTCCTTTTCGTGCAAGACATATGCCTTAAATCAGACATCGAACATTGCTGTTTTAGGCTCTAATAGGCCACAAAAAGCCAATTTCCAAAATTTCTTGTTGTACACATTTTATTATTGATTCCTATACAGTTTGATGCATAAGAAAAGAAGAAAGCAATTGCAGTCTATTTCGTGCAATACATATGCCTTAAATCAGACATCGAACATTGCACCTTTAGGTTCTAGTAGTGATAGAAGTCTCCAATATGCCAATTTTCAAAATGTTTTATTTGTACACATTTTATTATTGATTCATTTACAGTTTGATGCATAACAAAAAAAAGCAATTGCACTCCTTTTCGTGCAAGACATATGCCTTACATCATACATCGAACATTGCAGTTTTAGGTCCTAGTAATAATAGAAGCCTCAAAAATGCCAATTTCCAAAATTTCTTTTTTGTACACATTTTATTATTGATTCCGATACAGTTTGATGCATAAGAAAAGAAAAAATTAATTGCAGTCCTTTTAGTGAAAGACATATGCCTTAAATCAGACATCGAACATTTCAGTTTTAGACTACAGTTTGATGCATAAGAAATGGAAAAAGCTATTGCAGTCCTTTTCGTGCAAGACATATGCCTTAAATCATACATCGAACATTGAAGTTTTAGTCCCTACTAGTAATAGAAGCCTCAAACATGCCAATTTCCAAAATGTTTTATTTGTACACATTTTATTATTGATTCATTTACAGTTTGATGCATAAGGAAAGAAAAAAGCCATTGGAGTCCTTTTCGTGCTAGTCATATGCCTTAAATCAGACATCGAACATTGCAGTTTTAGGCCCTGGTAGTAATAGAAGCCTCAGAAATGCCAATTTCCAAAATGTCTTATGGGTACACATTTTATTATTGATTCCTATACAGTTTGATGCAGAAGAAAAGAAAAAAGCAATTGCAGTCCTTTTCGTGCAAGACATATGCCTTAAATCAGGCATCGAATATTGCAGTTTTAGGCCCTAGTAATAATGGAAGCCTCTAACTTTGTCCTCTCTAGGCGATCTTCATGAAATAGGTATCAAATTGTGAGGAATTTCCCGCTGAATCCATGTGTTAAAGAATTATTTCAGTCGCTTGTGTAGGGAGGGAGTAACCTTCGACTATACAGGCCCTTGTGCTAGTGAATTTGTTGGAATTTTCATGTGTACGTAAACCGGGGGGAACACTCACATTTCACTCCTTTATAAATTTTTAGCTGAAATATCTTCAAATTTGATATTAAAATGTGCCAACTATCTCAGTATATCCATGTCTACATGTTTTTTTTATTTGGTTTTATAAGCAAAGTAATACTTCGACCTTGTCTCTGCTGTGACTCTTTGCAATTTATGGTGTCCGAGAAGCGGTTTGCTCGATGAGATCGCATTTCAACTTTTTCCTCTCCAGGGAATTCTCATGAAATTGATATCAGATTGTGCAGTATTTCCTGCGTAAACTATGCATCAAAGAATTATTTAACTCTCTTGTGTAGGGACAATTGACCTTCGATGATAGGGGACCTTGTGCTAGTGAATTTGTTGGAATTTTCATGCAGACCGAAACTGAGAGATCACTCACCTTTCACTTCTTTAGAACTTTTTTACATTAACTGAAATCTCTTCAAAATTGGTATTAAATTGTGCGGAATTTCTCAGTCCATCCATGTCTAGAATGATTTTCCATTTGGTTTTATAGGGCAAAGTTCAGCTTCGACCGTGTCGCTGCTGTGCCCGTTGACAAATTACGGTGTCGGAAAAGCAGTTTTCTCGATGAGATCGCATTTGAACTTTTCCTCTCCAGGGAATCCTTATGAAATTGATATCAGTTTCTGCAGAAATTCCTGCTTAATCCTTGAGTCAATGAATTATTTCAGTCTCTTGTGTAGGGAAGGAGTGACATTCGAAAATGCGGTACCTTGTGCTAGTGAATTTGTTGGAATTTCTTGCGGTCCAAAACTGGGGGATCGCTCAGAATTCACTTCTTTGTAATTTTTTTACAGTGGATGAAATCTCTTCAAAATTGGTATTAAATTGTGCGGAATGTCTCAGTCCTTCCATTTCTCCAAGGATTTTTCATTTGGTTTGATAGGGCCAAGTACAGAAGATCATGTCGAATTCGCCTCTGTCCGCACGTCATCAGTCATTTTTGTACCCGCCTTTTCAAACGTGCTAGCTAATAAATCAATAAATGACCCATGTAATCCTTACTATTCGATTAGAAATGATAACTTTAACTTTGTAACGGTCTAAACGGGCCATGTTCAAAATACAGAAGTGCAATAACCAGTTAACCATATAAACTATATCCTTAAAAAAAATTAACCCCAGACCCCAGAAGCGGCGGGAATATTTTGACACGTCGAAGTTAAATTCAAAATAATTACATAACAATAATAAAACTTCGAGACTTTGGTTGGCTGGTTTAAAAAGTCTTAAGAATAAATATACCTTTGAAACAAATATGAATTTTCATCATTCTATTTAGAAATAATTTCCTAGTGAATGTCAAAGTTGAAATGAAAATTGATATGTTCCGAGGCGAAGTTAATCAGACTCATAGTTTGCGGTTTCAATTCCAAATAGTCCCCACTTCAAGTTCAATTATTAGGTAAGAATTTGTAAGGCGGCGATAATGGTTCAGTGGTAAGATCTCTACCCACGAAATCTCTGATTGTAGGATCGTGCCAGACTCGCGGCTATGTTACATTTTTCTTACAACAGACCATGCCAACAAACATTATGTTTATAAGTCAATAAAAATCTATAAGGTAGCGGTATGTCTGAGAAAAAATGGACTTGCTGTTACATGTTCAATTCTGGCAAGCAACCCATACTAATGGTTAGTTGTACGGGAAATCAATTATTCCTGTGCGTCCGTTGGAGATCTTATCGGCGTTGGATTTGCCATTATTGGCAAATCCGATGCTGGCAACTCTCCACCCCTAATCAACGTACTAAAACTCGCAAGAAAAACAGGGTGCGGCTTTTCTTTGGCCCGTTTTCAGCCCGGTCCGTTTCTTTACCGGCGGTGATTTTTCAGAGTCCCTCATGAGCAGCACGACCTTAGTGCTGTTAATGTAATTTTCTTTTCTTTAATTTGCATTACAACAAAACTCAAGAAAAACGGGCCAAGAAACCAAATAAAATTCAACAAAGCTTGGCTATGCCAAAAAACAAGTCGCACGTAAAAACGCAAAAAGAATAAGAAAAAGAAAATAAGACAAACCAAAAAATGAAAGTTCTGCTTAAAAAAGCCAGAAACTAAAGTGGGAGGAGGGTGAAAATTAGAATTTGACTAAAAAATTAAAAAGTAAGTCAAATAGAAAAAAAATGGTATGCGGCTTGAAGCGGAAAACAAAACTAAAAAAAAAAAAGATGGAAGCGGTAAAAAGTTCAAACCACTAACAAAGATTTTAAAAAATCACACTTGGCTTCAATTCGCTAATATCCACACGTAAAAACTCAACTCTTGACGGGAGGTTCTTTGCTGGTTCATGTTATTTTCTTTGTTACACTCATTAGCTCTTTGAAGTACCACCTAAGAAGGAATATTAGAGTTTACCGATAAAAGATTTCTGTGTCGGAATATCGTAAATGGTGAGTGAAAATTATTTTAGTTTCAACAATTATTATACAATGTATTTTAAATGATTACGAATATTTAAACCGTTCGATATTTTATTATGTTTCAACAATATATAGTGCACAAATTAAGTTTTCAAATTGCGTTAATTCATCAGTTGCCTGATTTGTAGCACATCTTTCGTTTTCAAACAATTTACTTGTATATGGAAAATACGTTTTTGTTAATACATAGTTTAAAACTGAATAGATGTGAACTTTCTTATTGCCACTGTATTACGTCTTTCATTTTGGGCCCAAACATTTCACTTCATATAGAAGGTAGGCATATAAAGTGTATATATATTAAACTCTTGTTCTGATAAAGAAAATTCTTGTGTCGAACCAAATTGGTCAGATACCTAAAAGTCATCAAGTTATCTTCAGTACTGTGGCTGTGAGGAAGTCAACCCCTTCCAATTATTAAACAAAGTGGAGGCAGGCTAAGTTTTAGTCCATTCTTTCACTACCTGAAACATATCGCACCATAGATTTGCAATTTTCAAATTCCTTTTTACAAAAATCATTTAATGTGTGTTCAGTCTTACAGTTTATCAAAACCAACATGTTTGCTATTGCGCTGAAAGTTTCAACATTTCTTTTACTTTTGTTAATGTGTCAGAACAACTGCACAACATTTCAGTAGTAAGCTTTTCTTAACTTTAGTATTTTCTATTTATATATTTTTCATAATCTAAGCAAAACATGGGACAAATTCATCTTGAAATAGATTCTTGATAATTTTAAATTCTGACACGCATCCACATATTCGATTAAAATCAAATCTTTGAAACTTATTGGTCAGGAGGATTTTAAAAAAAATTCCAGTCTATAATTAGGAGAAGAAATCTATTTTCTTGGATCATACACCGTTCCATTTAATTATAGATATTTTCGTGATGCTCTTTATCCTTCTATCTAGAGATTGATTTATTTGGAAAATATCTAAGAACTATGCAGACTGCAGTATTTATTTCGGATAAAACCAGGAAAGTAAAGTAATCTATTTTTACCTTTATTTATTTATTTTTGTTTATTTATTTTTACCTTTATTTAATTAATTATTAATTAAATATGTTGATATGAAAGAATGTTCATTTTACATAGACTGAAATTCATATGCCGAAACTTACCAACATTGGTTGGTTAACACGAATTTCGAGGAGAAAACATTGACTTTGATAATAAAATCTGACCGTACCAATACTTGTTCACCTGATTTAAAGTATCAAAATTTCATTTCAGTTCATGAAGATGATTTTTTTTTTTTGGTTTCATTTCCTGCGACATCAAAAATTCTATTTAAAATAATTTTATAGAACTTTTTCTGAAATAAAAATCGGAAAATGAAAGGAAAAGAAAAATTAAATAATGAAACAGTCATATTGGTA
This sequence comes from Acanthosepion lycidas, assembly GCA_963932145.1. Taxonomy (NCBI): domain Eukaryota; kingdom Metazoa; phylum Mollusca; class Cephalopoda; order Sepiida; family Sepiidae; genus Acanthosepion; species Acanthosepion lycidas. The sequence continues at coordinate 118,019 of CAWVQA010001282.1, read as the reverse complement.
ATAAGTCAAGAGGCACGGTGGAGTATTTGATAGCGGCTTGGAGCCAAGTTCGAATTCCCTTGGAAAAGATATGAATCCTCTTCTTCTCACCAGCTATGGTTAAATAGCAGTACAGACCGGGTTCTATATTCCTGGATGGCATCTGGTCTACTGCAAAAAGAAATGGCAACCTACTGCGAGAAAAAAAAATCTGCCTCATCAGTCATTTTATCGAAAGATACATGATCGCCTAAAAGTGTATCGCGCATGGCACTTAACTGAATCGGAGGACCGAGCTCGAATTCCCAGTTGAATCCATTACATTCGCTTACGTGTTAATTCCCTTGCGAAATGTATGAATGCACTTTTTCTTCCCAAGCTATGGGTAAATATCAGTACAGACCGGGTTCTGTAGCCTTGGATGGCATCTGATCTACTGCAGAAAGAAATGGCAACCTACCGCGAGAAAAAATCTGCCTCATCAGTCATGTATCGATAGGTACATGATCGCCTAACGTGTATCATGCATGGCACATAACTGACTGGCGTGTTTATTAAGAAGATCGAGATCAGCAATATGTATCAGGTAATCTGGAGTTGAAATTATCTGGATACCAACAAGGTCTTTGAATCTAGCCAAGTTGTCTGGCGGGAAGGCAGGTAACAACTGTTTCCATTAAATAACCCTTGCGTGATTAGATGGATAAGTTTCAATGCTTTTTTAAATTGTAAAAGTTAAAGGAGGTTTAATTTCGCTACTCAAATGTACGTGATGTGATGCCAGTCATCAAGGATAAGTTATTCTTAGGCTTAGACAGTAAACAAAATTCCGAGATATTTGATGCCCAAACTTAAAGCTTGTCAGAAATGTATATTTAAAACAATAAGTTTAAATACGTTAGTTTTTCGTTTGTATTTTTAAAACATCAGTTGAACGTCAAGAAAACGAAAACAAATTTGAAATGAATTAAACGTTTATGATGTGAAAAGTTGAAATAGCAATCAAATATTTTTTATCTTCTTTAAATGTGCAATTATAATGACTTTAAAAACATTTCAGATCCATTATTGCATAGGGAGCTTAGCTTATCATTTCTGAATACGGAGATGCCAGTTCAGGACCTGTAAAACCAGACATAGTTCAGATACAATAGATACTTTGGAGTTGTGCATTCTTCAAAAAGATAATAAATGGAATTGTGGCCCAAATTGGACTCTAATGAGATTATTTCCTTTTTTACAAATTATTTAAGATCTTTTATTATGCTTCATTTTTACCTACTTGCAAAAATTAAAATCGAAATAAAAGTTATCAGCAAGGATTTTATTTAATTGTTGTGTATAAAACTTTTCTAATTTTTAATCATATCCAGAGATGAGAGATTAAAAGAAAGTCTTAAAAATGAGTTATCTGTCTACGCTGATTTTGCAAGGTAAAATTATTTCCCTCTTTAGAAAAAGAAGTTCGGACTTGAAAAAGGAATATTTTTGAAAATATAAATTGATACATTATTTTCAGACATAATCATTGGAATCTGTCGGAAGAAGGGATGGTGTCTACATGTGATAATTTTTTTAAAATAAATCAAAGGCACTAAATTTTTTATGTTTTTTTTTTCTTTCTTTTTAAGTCTCTTTCTCTTTTTTTATTCCGTAATATCTTCCCCGTCATACCAAAGGGTATTTTTTGAGGGGTGGAAAACATCAAAATTCACGGTCTTTTAGGTATTGAAGAGTGGATACATCGAAGCTGGTAAGTTCCATGAATTCTAGAAGCGGATACTGGATTATTAAAGTGATACAGACGAGAATTCGGCTTAAAGAAAGCAATCAACCAATGTATTTTCAAGCCCGAAAAGTTCATGCTCATATGTTACCCTTGGTTGTTACTAAGCTGAAAATGTGTTGGAACAAGGAATATTAGAAAAAGTCAGCCAGGATGGTAGCAGTTAGGATTCATCCACTGTGCTGATATGCAAGTACAATGAAGGTTTAAGAATTTGTGGCAATTATAAGATTGGCGTGAATCACCAAAACTGTTCTGATTCATTGCCACTGCCAAACACTGAAATAACGTACCATGAGTTTGCTGGTATTAAATAATTTGCTAAAGTTAACTTCAAGTCAGCATATAATCAGATAACAATTGATAGCAAGTTTCAAGAAGTCACCAAAATGAACATATTATTGGATTAAACAGAAGGACGTTTGGAGTTAAAAATTTAAAACACAAAATCAAAAAAACCATCGAAAATGTTTTAGAGGTGATTAAAAATATAATTGTATATGAGGACAATATTGGCATTGGTGCTTGCAGAAAAGAAGCGCTAAACAGTAAAACGGGGCAAGTTTGAGAAAATTAAATAGGACTGTATGACAATTAATCGTGATAAATGCAAGTTTAATTGGGAAAATCATACTTAGGATATCAAATATCCAAAGATGGTATATTGCTGGATGATAAACTCGTAAGATTTGAGAGAGAGCTGCACCCAGAAATAAGTGTCAGAATCTTTTTTGTGATTAACCAATTTCTATAACAGATATCTACCGCGATATAGTGGAACGATTTAACAAAATAAGGAAGAAGAATACCGAATTTCAATGGACAAAAAGACAGGAGGTTGCTTTCGAGAAATTAAAAAATAAAACACTCGTAAACAAAGGAGTTGTTAAAATTTTGGACTCGGCGAAAAAAATTGACGTTAACTACTGATGTCAGTGACTGTGCTATAGCCGCAATGTTGTCACATGGGGTTATTACCTTGTAATGTACTTATCCGGAAAACTAACATTGACGGAGGCGAATTATTTAAATATTGACAAGGAGGAGGAAATAGCGATTGTGTGGAGCAAAGAAACAGCTAGATTTTTTTTTTTTTTTGCTGGGTAGGACATTTCTATTGAAATCTGATCATAAGCCTTTGGAATTTATATTCAACACCAGAAAAGAGTTCCCAAATGTCAAATCTGCAAGGATATTAATATGGACGATTAGGCTGATGTCGTTTGACTTTGACATTGTATATATTAAAGGAAATACTATTCCGTATGTTGATGCATTATCTTGGTTAAAGTTTGGGAGTAAAAATATTGAAGTAATCGGAAATATTGCGGATAGTTTTTTGTACTAGATAGAAATGGATGTATTATCCTTAAAAGGGCTTAGGCTGGGAAATAGACAGGGACCAGTGTTGAATAGAATTATGGGTAGAAATAAAGAGAAATACATGGAAGAATTGCTGTATGACCGAGAGACCTTTTAAAGAATCAAGACACAACGATAGAAAAAGAAATTATGTGTAATGAAGATATCCTAGTACCTCCACAGTCTCCGAGAAAAGAATTAATTAAAGCCGTGCACAACGATATACATGGAAGTATATTGGTTACGCATATGTGTTTAACATTGTAAGCATGGTGGCCAGGCTATTCAAGAGGGTGGAAGAACATGGTAAAAAAAAACCCCAAAGTGTGCAGAAATAAAGAAATTTAGGCAAACTAAAATTCACTTCTGGCCAAAGGAAATGGAGCCCTGGACGCGAGTACATGTGGGTCATGCCACCATTAAAGCTATGTAGCATGAGTATTGTTCTCTTGACGGTCGTTCAAACAGAATGTTCGTAAGTGCTGCTTGTTCGGTATTTACATTGTTTTTCCTTCACCGGTTTTCTTACCAGTGATCACTTTATTCATTTCATCTTTTCGGTGGGCCTCTCTTCCCGACATGCTCCCCCTCCCATGACCACAAGGCCTATGAATTGTGTTCATAGGACGGGTAATCATGTGCCGGTCCTCGCATTTGTTGGGTTAATAATCTAGGTGGTTGTGATACCTTTGTACTACGCCGTAGACCCTGATTTGTTGGCAGTTATACGATTGTGGGTTGTCTTCCGTCCACTTCCATTTTGTCCAAGACCCTGTCGTCGCATCCCGGCTCGTCTATTTCCATACTTTTCAGTGCGGTGTATGGTGGTTCGTCATCGATGGAAGCGGTTGTGATGTCTGGTAGTCTGGCATATCTACGACGGGTAATATCACCACTTCTGCTCTCGTCCATTACTTTGAGGGTAATGTACTGATGATATGTATTTTTTTTTTTATTCCCTAATCCTTAAGGAACGAATTGTATTTTTGGGAGTCAAATTGCGTTCTTCCGTCCGACGATATCTCCTCTGGTGCACCGTACATAAAGAACCAACTTCGTAAGGACTCGCATATTGTTTTAGCTTTCCCCGATGTTAATGAGGGCTACTTCCAGTGAGAAAAAGAGCACCATGACGCAATCCACTCAGCCAGAAATATGTATTGCTTGGCATTTGCACCAGAAGCTTCAGTACGAACATTTCATGGTGTTTAGATGTCAATCTGAAGACAGTGCAGAGGATTCCGAAAGAGTTGGATGAATCTAATTGTGATTACAAAGGCACAGCAGCTCAAAAAATTAACTCTGATTGTTCTGATAAGAAAAGAACATCAGACTCGACACGGAGGCCTACTTCAAGAAGTAGTGCTGCCCTGAATCAAGATGGTGTCTGCTGGGAGGTCAAAAGAGCTGTTATTCCTTTGACGCCACGATTAATGAATACACTTTCTACTCACTCAGTAATGTTTATTTATAAGAATATAAAAGTATATGATCCAATTACAATGTGATATTTATCATTTACTATTTTATGAAAAAATATATTTAAAACAAAATATTTTTATTAAAAAATTTACAAAAATAGAATATATATATATATATATATATATATATATATATATATATATATATGCAGCTCAAGGCCTTTTTTACATGGAGTTTTCCGAACCCATAGGCTCGGGTAAAAATTACTCATAGACCCCTTATACACGGGCTTGGGTTGCTCTCTATCTCTTCGGCGTAGGTTCTATTCTGCCCGAAGATAGAAAGGTCGACAAACTCTAAGAGTCCTGTGGGCATTTACGTTTGACTCACCACTGAATCAAAATGTGACACAAGGTCAGTTTGTTTTAACGTGGGGACTTGTGTGTCAACACTCGGGCCACTAGATAAAACTGGTCTGAGCTAGTTATAGTCGGTTATCCCACCACTACAGAACAGATTTTATGGAACAAGTTCGAGGATTCTGTCCAGGCAGTGGGGAGAGGACAGTCACCAGCACGGAATAGATACTACAGCAGCATCTCCTCCAACGGGAAAACCCATCCTCTGATCGATTCGACTGCTTCGACATTTATCCGAGACCCCCCCACCACCACCACCACCACCACCACGAGGTGTGATGTGGTGCAAGGTCGGTTTTTAACATGGGACTCTCCGAGAGGGTATGTTTGGGCAAAAATTACTCGTAGACCTTGCATACTCGGGGTCGGGAAGTTGTCTGCTTCCCTAGACGATACTTTGCCGTTTGGCATAGTCTCGTCTGGGTTTCTCTCGCTCGGAGGCAGAGAGGTCGACAAGAGAGATACTGCTGGCCATGTGGACTAAAAATGCATTGATATAATTTACAATGGAGAGAGAAATCAACAAAAAAGACTAGCATTGATGGATGTACTAATATCTTTATCAGAACCTGGGTTCAAGATATCCCTTTATCGCAAGCCAACATTCACCGAGCTATACCTCAACTTCGACCCCCAACAAAGTAACCTACAATATCGAGTAAAAGTCATGTGGCGATCCAGAGACATATGAACAAGAAATGGTCAGTATAAACAGTAGCCTAAAGTGTAATAACTACCTTGGGTAGATGAAAAAATCCCCCATAAACTGGGAAAGAAGTGTACAAAATGATAACAACACTCAGAAACCAATCTCGGTCTTCCCACCCTATGTAAATGGTTTATTGGGAAAGGTATAAAGGATCTGTGGTCTGTATATCATTAGAGCAACCTTCCGGTGTGGTTCAACACTACGTAAACACCTCTTTCGAGTAAGACCACCTATAAAGGAGAACAAGATTAAGGACTGTGCGTAACATCATCCCGTGGAATTGTGGCAAGAAATATGAAGGACAAACAGGCCGTCGCCTGAAGATAAGACTACAGGAACACCGTCAGGACATAACACGAGGGAAAATAAGAAGATCAGGCATGGCTGATCATATATGAAGGGAAGAGGGAGATCCCTGCCTCTGTGGGATTAACTTGATATAATAGAGAACATTAGTGAAAATACAAAAAACTTAAGGAATCAGCGCCAGACTACAAAAATCTCGGCCAAGCATAGACATGAATGAAATATGGGAACCAGTAATACAGAGAGCTGGTGAAAAACAACAATAACAAAATTGTATATGCGCTCTGGTAATATATATATATATATATATATATATATATATATATATATATATATATATATATTGGTTGGTGCAAAAATAATTTCGTTTTCTCACATAGTAACATATGTTAGAAAACGAAATTATTTTTGCACCAACCTAATATATATATATGTGTGTGCGTATGTATTTATTGTACAATTACGTTTATAAGTCCGCAAAATTAATTCTCTGAAGTCTCTAAGGGCACCTGTGTGTGGATAAAAGTGTTGGTTAAGGGATCCAAAAGAGGAAAAATAAATAAATAAATAAAAACAAACTTGGAGGCTTGCGAATTAATATCCCAACTCATGACACGTGGAATTAGAACAATATATCCCCATGGATTAAATAAGTGGTTTGGCTCGAAATTCTAGCGTATATCACCTGAAGAAGGCCCGAGATTACAACGTCCGAAACCTCGTGAATATAGCAATAAAGATCAGGACAACAGCCCGAACAATATAATATATATATATGTATGTATGTGTATATATATATATATATATATATATATATATATATATATATATATTGAATACGGCCAACAAGAAAGATTCTTTCATTCTTTTCTATCTGATAAAAATAAGGAAAATAAAAATGTATCTGGTAAGTTGGTAAGTTATTAAAAAATAAATTGGTATGGTGGTGATTTGCAGTTTAAGATCATTCTTGATTGTTATATATATATATATTTATATATATTTCTTTATTCTGTTTATCTGGCCTTTCCTTTTTTGTTAACAAGTTTTGTTCCGCTAGAGCAGTGGTTCCCAAACTTTTTGGGGGGCCGCATGCTTCAACAAATGTTGTGATAAAAAATTACATTTAAAAGTAAAACAACAAGGGGCGGTGATCTCACTTTTTCCTTCATATGTGGTCAGCTCCGCCTGATTTTTCTATTTCCCCTCGTGTTATGGTTTTACGATGTTCTTGCAGTCTTAAGGGAGCAGCCCGTTTTTCCTTTCTTACCAAAACTGCAGGGGATGGTGAACACATAGTCCTCAATCAAGTTCTCCTCTATTTCTTAACCGAAAGACGTGTCTGCGAAGTTTTCAAAAACTTTTGAAGGTCGTCCAGATGTTATATAGATCTCAGATCTTTTGTATTTTTTTTCCGATAATCCCTTCACATAAGTTGACCGAAGCTGTTTTCTGAATATAGTTATCCTCTTGTATCCTTCTATCCCAGTTTGTAGGAGCTGCTGTCATGTACCTAGATTAGTTGTTACGTTGTAGAGTACTGCTTCTACTGACCATTTCTTGGTCATATGTCTCTGAATCACCACTTATGACTTTTGCTCGATGTTGTAAGCAGGGGACAACTCCTTTCTTTACACTGTATGCCTGTTAGGAGTTGAAGTTGAGGTATAGGTCGGTGAATAGAGATGTCTTGAAGCTATGCTCTGTTCGAGATATTAGTGCAGTTTGCGAGTTTGATGTCGTTTTTTCTGTCCACTGGGAACTGTTTCGATGATCTTATTGAGTTCACTTGGTTCAGGAGAAATTGGACTTCTTCCTGGGTTGACCAGAGTATGAAGGGGTCATCTACGTAAAGTAAATGTAAGAATTTGGGTTTCTAAGAATAAGCTCCTTTTTTAGAAGCGGGTTTAAATAATTTAGAAATATTATTTTTGTTATAAATTTCTATATTTTAGGACTGATATTATTAGTTAACGAACTTACTCCATATTTCTTCAAAACAATTGTTCTCGCCTGCCATTACTACACTACTAACGTCAAGCGGAACCGAAAAAGTTCTACAGAATTATCTAAATAAATAAAAATAATGTAGATTCTGTGAAAACTGCCAGTACCGAATTATTTATTTTAAACAGATGAAAAACAGCAAATTTAAAAAATAAAATTATTTGTTGTAGTAAATAACAATTCGGAGTAAATAACAAACATTAGTTGTTTTTTTTTTTTTTACATGGTAACTCCGATGTATTAATGTCTAAAAGTTTGAAATTCAAATGGACTTTTCATAATGGTAAAAGGAAATTTAGAAAATTGATGTCTTGCTGAACATGTTGTTTATTTTGAAATATTATAGAATGTGATGTTGAAGAGAAAAATAATAATATGTACTGCCTAGCGCAAGGATTGAACTTACAGCATTCAGTTAACGAGCTAGCGATGTCAGCTCTTACTGACTTAGTGCAAATGTCACCCCTGTTGACTGAAATAAGATCATCCATAGAAGCTGTATAAAAGACAAGACTTTTCCTCTCTCGTTAAAACTTTTTGAGTTGCCGGGGGAATCTTTGTCACGCGTCATAAGCCACCCCCCTCTCTCCCCACTAAAAAAACAAAAACAAAAACGAAAAAAAAAACCCCGAAAAAATCAAACCAAAAACAAACCTCAACTGGTGTTTTTATTTGCTGAGAAAAGAGAAGACGAAGAAATCAAAACAAGTAAAAGAGAGATCAGAAAAAAGACTTAATTTCAACTACGAAAGGTAACCGAACTTCTTTTCCTTTCTTTAAATTTTGAATATTACTGTTTAAAATTGAAACTTTAAATACACTTCATAGACATTTGATCATCTAGTTCCTCTTGTTATTAACAGCGTTGAATTTATTATTCGTTGCTGTTAAAAATTGTTTGCCATGAAGTCCTAAAATTAGAGAAATTATATAACCACAAAGTAGGGTTTTTGACAAAAAGGGTTTTTCCAAAGAAATCAATTTATTCAAATTTCCCCATGTATAATACGCATTTTTTTCTAAAAAAAATTAAGCAAAATTAGGAGTCCGTATTATGCGCAGCAACAAAAAGAATCTTTAAAATTTGCGTTTTCATAGGTTGATTTTAGTTACGAAATGACTATTCACCACAAACAGACGTCAATTTGACAAAAACATTCGGCGATTGCGACCGCATAAGGATGTTAAATACTATCACATGTGCCTAACAATACTTAGAAATGTAAAATAAAATAAGAATTATTATAAAACTAAATCAGAATATTATTCTATGTTTAAAACCATTTTGTTAATGAGAGTAGGAAACGCTGGCCGTAATGAAATTGGGGAGGTAGAGTTTATGGGGTTTGATTACCAAACAAGGGGTGCGTATTCTACGTTTGTAGAAGCATTTTCCCCACATTTTCAGCCAAAATTTTAGGGGTGCGTATTATGGATGAAGTCGTATTATACTATGTACCTCCACGAAATCGCTAAAAAAAAGAGCATAGCTTGATGAAAAAGACGCCAATCTTGCCGAAAACAAAATTTTATTGTCTAAAAATGCTTATGTTATTAAGAGGAAAGACCAAAGTTTTTTTTTTATTTTTAAAAATGTTTCCTTCTTTTTAGAACATACTAAATTTTGATTAAAAAACTTTGTTTCTGTTTGTATCAGCGGAACTAGTAAATAACAGACAATTTTTAGCACGTTTTTTTTGGTATGACACACATTAATTTGAAAAATCGTGCAAAAATAGAAATAATTGTCGGATGTTAATGAAACTTTCAGGAACTATTCACAGATGATCGAAATTATTATAAATGTTTTTTTTTATTAAGGTCATGGTAGAAATATTTTTTTTAAATATTTATTACCCCCCCCCCCAACTAATTTTATGAAAACGCTAGAAATTCGATCGCATCGGGTTTAGTGATTACAAAAATTAAAAGCACAGGGCTTTGAGGAATGCAAAGCATGTCTTTTTTTGTTTTTAATTGGAGCCAACGTACCTGAAAATCAGCTCTGAATTGTAACATACAAAACCCAATAAAACAAAGATATTATTTAATTTCAAATGCTTTTATTTCTTTTAGTTGTTTTTATGAATATGGACAATAAATCCTGTAAGCAAAAAAATTTTTTCGATGAAAAATGAATTTTTAATACAATTATTTATTTCTTTAATGATAATAGATTTTACATTTAAATATTATAAAATTAGTTAAAAGTTATTAGTTATAATAGATTTACATTAAAATATTATAAAATTAGTTAAAAGCCCCATCGATTTTCCTAAGTGTCCTTATGAGATAGATCTTTTTTAGCGCGTTGTAAATTGTATCATTTTGACTAATCAGAAGATCCACAGTAATTAAGAAATGTAATTTTGTGCTTATAACCAGGCTGTAATTATAAAGTACGGAAGACCAACCAGAATATAATTAAGTTGCGTTATTCTCCGCTGTTAAGGCCTTTACTTTTGCGGAACACGTGTGGAGAAGTTAATTTGATTTTTCAATTTCAACTGAAAAGGGTACCTACAAGTATCAGTATCATCTTATGAAATTTATATGATCTTATTTTTATATTAATCTCAGTTATGACATTTTTCCATAAATGAAATATCAAAATTAATAAAATGAATGCAAATACAAATAACAGTAAAATGTAATAAATGTACATAAAATTGTAGTATTTTATGTACAGTTCTGATAAAATTTCATAAGAAAGGTACCTATAAATGAATTAGACACATTTCTTAGGAAATATGAAATTTAATGTCACTCTTAACAGTCTTATTTTAATTTCTTTATAATATACTTTCCATAAAGCATCATAAACGTAAAGGTGAAAGCTAAGTACAAAAAAAAAAATTAGACCGCTGAAAGTTTTCGTTAAAATAACGAGGTAAATAATTTGTTCGCTTAAATGTAAATTATTTCACTTTTCTCCTTCCGTAGAATAAATTAGCCTCATGGAATTCGTAAATATGTCATTCATCACCTGTCAAGAGACGCGAAAGTTTGACCGGCTTTGTTTTATTTTCAAATTACATCTTCTTGACACAAAAGCTAAGTTAAGTTTGGTTCAAAATATTTTAAATAAACATTATTATGTCGGATTTTTTAAAATAAGTTTTGAAAAAATGATAATTGATATTTAAAAGAATTTCAAAGTGAGATTTCTAGTTTTTTTTTTAAATGGAAAAAATGGTCAATTTTGCTGACTCAAAAAAAAAAAAACTAGATTTTTAACGAAAATTTCGGACGTGCTAGGAACGATTATAAAATGTAAAAAATACCCCAAAATTACTTTGATCTTTCTTCTTAATAATAACAAACGTTTAGACGATAAAACTTTGTTTTCGTCAAGTTTGGCGTCTTTTACATCATGCTTTTTTTAGCAATCTCGTGGAGGTACTTATATTATATGTGGGGAATTACGTTAGTTTGCAAAATTGAATGAAACATAGTTTGTAAATCTTGACAAAAATGTTAGTGATAACACCCTTCGAATGGCTCTTAAACCGTCTATAAAAATCCTTTACAAGTCATAAATGAAGCAAATATTTTAAATTTCTTCAAGTAACGGTGCTAGCACGTATTAGGACAAAACTCTTTTTGTAATAATGGCAATTTCAGTCTACCGTACATAGAAATAAGGAACGTATTAAGTAGAAAAATACAACATAAAAAATGATTTGAAAAAAAAATGGAATCACTAAATTTATTAAACTTTGCAATTTTGAACTCGTAAATTTTGTTTCTACTTAATTACTAATTATCACAAGGAAATAGGCTAATACAGCATTTTGCACGATTTTTAAACTATTATAAATTATTATAATTAAAATGTAAAACAAATAAAAAATTCTTGTAAAATTTAATTATTCATCAGAAAAAAATTTATTTCTTCAGGCAATAATGACCTTAATATTACTTATTTAGAAAAACAATTAAAAGCTTTTCTAATTAAGTAATATCATAGTTTTATTGGATTCATTATTTTTCACTTCAGAGCAGATTTTCAGTTAACACAAAGTTGAAAAAAAAAAGTAGGTGATTTACCATCTCTAATGACTCTTACTTTAAACAAAAAAAAAAGTAAATGGGGTGTAACATATTTAAAAAAAAAATATTTGTTACCAAAATTTACTAAAAAGAAATATTTCAAAAATAATTTCATTCATTTGTGAATAAGTCCCGAAAATTTCATTAAAATCGGACAATTACTTTAATTTTACAAGAATTTCCAAATCAATGTGTTTTCAACGGGAAAAAAGCGCAAAAAAAAAAAACAATGTTATTTTAACAGCACCGCGATGACGTAAAAAAAAGAAGACTTTAACCAAAATTTCGAGCGTTTGAGAAAATATTTAAAAATTTCAAAAAATAATTAAAAAATACTTTGGTCTTTCATCTTAATAATAACATAAGAAATATAAATAAGAAACAGAAGAGAAATGTACAGTAATCACCCATTTTCGGCCCACAATCTTTTTCATGGAAATCCCATTCATATGATTCGTGTCCATGCATGCTACGATGACGGTATGAATTTGAAGGCTAAATATTTTTCTGCAGATCTTAGATTAGGTCTTTCCCTGTCCATAATGCTAAATTGAGGAGGTAAAATATAAATATATATAGGAAACAGAAGAGAAATGTACAGTGATCACCCATTTTCGGCCCACAATCTTTTTCATGGAAATCCCATTCATATGAGTTAGTCCATGCATGCTACGTTGACGGTATGAATTTGAAGGCTAAATATGTTTGTGCAGATCTTAGATTAGGTCTTTCACTGTCCATAATGCTAAATTGAGGAGCTAAAATATAAATATAAATAGGAAACAGAAGAGAAATGTACAGTGATCACCCATTTTCGGCACACAATCTTTTTCATGGAAATCCCATTCATATGAGTCGATTCCATGCATGCTACGATGACGGTATGAATTTGAAGGCTAAATATTTTTGTGCAGATCTTAGATTAGGTCTTTCCCTGTCCATAATGCTAAATTGATGAGGTAAAATATAAATATAAATAGGAAACAGAAGAGAAATGTACAGTGATCACCCATTTTCGGCCCACAATCTTTTTCATGGAAATCCCAGTCATATGAGTCGAGTCCATGCATGCTACGATGACGGTATGAATTTGAAGGCTAAATATTTTTGTGCAGATCTTAGATTAGGTCTTTCCCTGTCCATAATGCTAAATTGAGGAGGTAAAATAGAAATCTAAATAGGAAACAGAAGAGAAATGTACAGTGATCACCCATTTTCGGCCCACAATCTTTTTCATGGAAATCCCAGTCATATGAGTCGAGTCCATGCATGCTACGTTGACGGTATGAATTTGAAGGCTAAATATTTTTGTGCAGATCTTAGATTAGGTCTTTCCCTGTCCATAATGCTAAATTGAGGAGGTAAAATAGAAATATAAATAAGAAACAGAAGAGAAATGTACAGTAATCACCCATTTTCGGCCCAGAATCTTTTTCATGGAAATCCCATTCATATGATTCGTGTCCATGCATGCTACGATGACGGTATGAATTTGAAGGCTAAATATTTTTCTGCAGATCTTAGATTAGGTCTTTCCCTGTCCATAATGCTAAATTGAGGAGGTAAAATATAAATATAAATAGGAAACAGAAGAGAAATGTACAGTGATCACCCATTTTCGGCCCACAATCTTTTTCATGGAAATCCCATTCATATGAGTTAGTCCATGCATGCTACGTTGACGGTATGAATTTGAAGGCTAAATATGTTTGTGCAGATCTTAGATTAGGTCTTTCACTGTCCATAATGCTAAATTGAGGAGCTAAAATATAAATATAAATAGGAAACAGAAGAGAAATGTACAGTGATCACCCATTTTCGGCCCACAATCTTTTTCATGGAAATCCCATTCATATGAGTCGATTCCATGCATGCTACGATGACGGTATGAATTTGAAGGCTAAATATTTTTGTGCAGATCTTAGATTAGGTCTTTCCCTGTCCATAATGCTAAATTGATGAGGTAAAATATAAATATAAATAGGAAACAGAAGAGAAATGTACAGTGATCACCCATTTTCGGCCCACAAACTTTTTCATGGAAATCCCATTCATATAAGTCGAGTCCATGCATGCTACGATGACGGTATGAATTTGAAGGCTAAATAATTTTGTGCAGATCTTAGATTAGGTGTTTCCCTGTCCATAATGCTAAATTGAGGAGGTAAAATAGAAATATAAATAGGAAACAGAAGAGAAATGTACAGTGATCACCCATTTTCGGCCCAAAGTCTTTTTCATGGAAATCCCATTCATATAAGTCGAGTCCATGCATGCTACGATGACGGTATGAATTTGAAGGTTAATATTTTTGTGCAGATCTTAGATTAGGTCTTTCCCTGTCCATAATGCTAAATTGAGGAGGTAAAATAGAAATATAAATAGGAAACAGAAGAGAAATGGACAGTGATCAACCATTTCCTGCCCACAATCTTTTTCATGGAAATCCCAGTCATATGAGTCGAGTCCATGCATGCTACGATCACGGTATGAATTTGAAGGTTAATATTTTTGTGCAGATCTTAGATTAGGTCTTTCCCTGCCCATAATGCTAAATTGATGAGGTAAAATAGAAATATAAATAGGAAACAGAAGAGAAATGTACAGTGATCACGCATTTTCGGCCCACAATCGTTTTCATGGAAATCCCTGTCATATGAGTTGAGTCCATGCAGGCTACGATGACAGTATGAATTTGAAGGCTAAATATTTTTGTGCAGATCTTAGATTAGGTCTTTCCCTGTCCATAATGCTAAATTGAGGAGGTAAAATAGAAATATGAATAGGAAACAGAAGAGAAATGTACAGTGATCACCCATTTTCTGCCCACAATCTTTTTCATGGAAATCCCAGTCATATGAGTCGAGTCCATGCATGCTACGATGACAGTATTAATTTGAAGGCTAAATATTTTTGTGCAGATCTTAGATTAGGTCTTTCCCTGTCCATAATACTAAATTGAGGAGGTAAAATATAAATATAAATAGGAAACAGAAGAGAAATGTACAGTGATCACGCATTTTCGGCCCACAATCTTTTTCATGGAAATCCCATTCATATAAGTCGAGTCCATGCATGCTACGATGACGGTATGAATTTGAAGGCTAAATATTTTTGTGCAGATCTTAGATTAGGTCTTTCCCTGTCCATAATGCTAAATTGAGGAGGTAAAATAGAAATATAAATAGGAAACAGAAGAGAAATGTACAGTGATCACCCATTTTCGGCCCACAATCTTTTTCATGGAAATCCCATTCATATAAGTCGAGTCCATGCATGCTACGATGACGGTATGAATTTGAAGGCTAAATATTTTTGTGCAGATCTTAGATTAGGTCTTTCCCTGTCCATAATGCTAAATTGAGGAGGTAAAATAGAAATATAAATAGGAAACAGAAGAGAAATGTACAGTGATCACCCATTTTCTGCCCACAATCTTTGTCATGGAAATCCCATTCATATGAGTCGAGTCCATGCATGCTACGATGACGGTATGAATTTGAAGGCTAAATATTTTTGTGCAGATCTTAGATTAGGTCTTTCCCTGTCCATAATGCTAAATTGAGGAGGTAAAATATAAATATAAATAGGAAACAGAAGAGAAATGTACAGTGATCACCCATTTTCGGCCCACAATATTTTTCATGGAAATCCCAGTCATATGAGTCGAGTCCATGCATGCCACGATCACGGTTTGAATTTGAAGGCTAAATATTTTTGTGCAGATCTTAGATTATGTCTTTCCCTGTCCATAATGCTAAATTGAGGAGGTAAAATAGAAATATAAATAGGAAACAGAAGAGAAATGTACAGTGATCACGCATTTCCTTCCCACAATCTTTTTCATGGAAATCCCAGTCATATGAGTCGAGTCCATGCATGCTACGATCACGGTATGAATTCGAAGGCTAAATATTTTTGTGCAGATCTTAGATTAGGTCTTTCCTTGTCCATAATGCTAAATTGATGAGGTAAAATAGAAATATAAATAGGAAACAGAAGAGAAATGTACAGTGATCACCCATTTTCGGCCCACAATCGTTTTCATGGAAATCCCAGTCATATGAGTCGAGTCCATGCATGCTACGATGACAGTTTGAATTTGAAGGCTAAATATTTTTGTGCAGATCTTAGATTAGGTCTTTCCCTGTCCATAATGCTAAATTGAGGAGGTAAAATATAAATATAAATAGGAAACAGAAGAGAAATGTACAGTGATCAACCATTTTCTGCCCACAATCTTTTTCATGGAAATCCCAGTCACATGAGTCGAGTCCATGCATGCTACGATGACAGTATTAATTTGAAGGCTAAATATTTTTGTGCAGATCTTAGATTAGGTCTTTCCCTGTCCATAATGCTAAATTGAGGAGGTAAAATAGAAATCTAAATAGGAAACAGAAGAGAAATGTACAGTGATCACCCATTTTCGGCCCACAATCTTTTTCATGGAAATCCAAGTCATATGAGTCGAGTCCATGCATGCTACGTTGACGGTATGAATTTGAAGGCTAAATATTTTTGTGCAGATCTTAGATTAGGTCTTTCCCTGTCCCTAATGCTAAATTGAGGAGGGAAAATAGAAATATAAATAGGAAACAGAAGAGAAATGTACAGTAATTACCAATTTTCGGCCCACAATCTTTTTCATGGAAATCCCATTCATATGATTCGTGTCCATGCATGCTACGATGACGGTATGAATTTGAAGGCTAAATATTTTTCTGCAGAACTTAGATTATGTCTTTCCCTGGCCATAATGCTAAATTGAGGAGGTAAAATAGAAATATAAATAGGAAACAGAAGAGAAATGTACAGTGATCACCCATTTTCGGCCCACAATCTTTTTCATGGAAATCCCATTCATATGATTCGAGTCCATGCATGCTACGTTGACGGTATGAATTTGAAGGCTAAATATTTTTGTGCAGATCTTAGATTAGGTCTTTCACTGTCCATAATGCTAAATTGAGGAGCTAAAATATAAATATAAATAGGAAACAGAAGAGAAATGTACAGTGATCACCCATTTTCGGCCCACAATCTTTTTCATGGAAATCCCATTCATATGAGTCGATTCCATACATGCTACGATGACGGTATGAATTTGAAGGCTAAATATTTTTGTGCAGATCTTAGATTAGGTCTTTCCCTGTCCATAATGATAAATTGATGAGGTAAAATATAAATATAAATAGGAAACAGAAGAGAAATGTACAGTGATCACCCATTTTCGGCCCACAATCTTTTTCATGGAAATCCCATTCATATAAGTCGAGTCCATGCATGCTACGATGACGGTATGAATTTGAAGGCTAAATAATTTTGTGCAGATCTTAGATTAGGTGTTTCCCTGTCCATAATGCTAAATTGAGGAGGTAAAATAGAAATCTAAATAGGAAACAGAAGAGAAATGTACAGTGATCACGCATTTTCGGCCCACAATCTTTTTCATGGAAATCCCATTCATATAAGTCGTGTCCATGCATGCTACGATGACGGTATGAATTTGAAGGCTAAATATTTTTGTGCAGATCTTAGATTAGGTCTTTCCATGTCCATAATGCTAAATTGAGGAGGTAAAATAGAAATCTAAATAGGAAACAGAAGAGAAATGTACAGTGATCACCCATTTTCGGCCCACAATCTTTTTCATGGAAATCCCAGTCATATGAGTCGAGTCCATGCATGCTACGATGACGGTATGAATTTGAAGGCTAAATATTTTTGTGCAGATCTTAGATTAGGTCTTTCCCTGTCCATAATGCTAAATTGAGGAGGTAAAATATAAATATAAATAGGAAACAGAAGAGAAATGTACAGTGATCACCCATTTTCTGCCCACAATGTTTGTCATAGAAATCCCATTCATATGAGTCGAGTCCATGCATGCTACGATGACGGTATGAATTTGAAGGCTAAATATTTTCGTGCAGATCTTAGATTAGGTCCTTCCCTGTCCATAATGCTAAATTGAGGAGGTAAAATAGAAATATAAATAGGAAACAGAAGAGAAATGTACAGCGATCACCCATTTTCGGCCCACAATCTTTTTCATGGAAATCCCATTCATATGAGTCGAGTCCATGCATGCTACGTTGACGGTATGAATTTGAAGGCTAAATATTTTTGTGCAGATCTTAGATTAGGTCTTTCACTGTCCATAATGCTAAATTGAGGAGCTAAAATAGAAATATAAATAGGAAACAGAAGAGAAATGTACAGTGATCACCCATTTTCGGCCCACAATCTTTTTCATGGAAATCCCATTCATATGAGTCGATTCCATGCATGCTACGATGACGGTATGAATTTGAAGGCTAAATATTTTTGTGCAGATCTTAGATTAGGTCTTTCCCTGTCCATAATGCTAAATTGATGAGGTAAAATAGAAATATAAATAGGAAACAGAAGAGAAATGTACAGGGATCACCCATTTTCGGCCCACAATCTTTTTCATGGAAATCCCATTCATATAAGTCGAGTCCATGCATGCTACGATGACGGTATGAATTTGAAGGCTAAATATTTTTGTGCAGATCTTAGATTAGGTGTTTCCCTGTCCATAATGCTAAATTGAGGAGGTAAAATAGAAATATAAATAGGAAACAGAAGAGAAATGTACAGTGATCACCCATTTTCGGCCCAAAGTCTTTTTCATGGAAATCCCATTCATATAAGTCGAGTCCATGCATGCTACGATGACGGTATGAATTTGAAGGATAAATATTTTTGTGCAGATCTTAGATTAGGTCTTTCCCTGTCCATAATGCTAAATTGAGGAGGTAAAATATAAATATAAATAGGAAACAGAAGAGAAATGTACAGTGATCAACCATTTCCTGCCCACAATCTTTTTCATGGAAATCCCAGTCATATGAGTCGAGTCCATGCATGCTACGATGAGAGTATTAATTTGAAGGCTAAATATTTTTGTGCAGATCTTAGATTAGGTCTTTCCCTGTCCATAATAATAAATTGAGGAGGTAAAATATAAATATAAATAGGAAACAGAAGAGAAATGTACAGTGATCACCCATTTTCTGCCCACAACATTTTTCATGGAAATCCCAGTCATATGAGTCGCGTCCATGTATGCTACGTTCACGGTATGAATTTGAAGGCTAAATATTTTTGTGCAGATCTTAGATTAGGTCTTTCCCTGTCCATAATGCTAAATTGCGGAGGTAAAATATAAATATAAATAGGAAACAGAAGAGAAATGTACAGTGATCACCCATTTTCGGCCCACAATCTTTTTTATGGAAATCCCATTCATATAAGTCGAGTCCATGCATGCTACGATGACGGTATGAATTTGAAGGCTAAATATTTTTGTGCAGATCTTAGATTAGGTCTTTCCCTGTCCATAATGCTAAATTGAGGAGGTAAAATAGAAATATAAATAGGAAACAGAAGAGAAATGTACAGTGATCACCCATTTTCGGCCCACAATCTTTTTCATGGAAATCACATTCATATGAGTCGAGTCCATGCATGCTACGTTGACGGTATGAATTTGAAGGCTAAATATTTTTGTGCAGATCTTAGATTAGGTCTTTCACTGTCCATAATGCTAAATTGAGGAGCTAAAATAGAAATATAAATAGGAAACAGAAGAGAAATGTAGAGTGATCACCCATTTTCGGCCAACAATCTTATTCATGGAAATCCCATTCATATGAGTCGATTCCATGCATGCTACGATGACGGTATGAATTTGAAGGCTAAATATTTTTGTGCAGATCTTAGATTAGGTCTTTCCCTGTCCATAATGCTAAATTGATGAGGTAAAATAGAAATATAAATAGGAAACAGAAGAGAAATGTACAGTGATCACCCATTTTCGGCCCAAAGTCTTTTTCATGGAAATCCCATTCATATAAGTCGAGTCCATGCATGCTACGATGACGGTATGAATTTGAAGGCTAAATATTTTTGTGCAGATCTTAGATTAGGTCTTTCCCTGTCCATAATGCTAAATTGAGGAGGTAAAATAGAAATATAAATAGGAAACAGAAGAGAAATGTACAGTGATCAACCATTTCCTGCCCACAATCTTTTCCATGGAAATCCCAATCATATGAGTCGAGTCCATGCATGCTACGATGACGGTATGAATTTGAAGGCTAAATATTTTTGTGCAGATCTTAGATTAGGTCTTTCCCTGTCCATAATGCTAAATTGATGAGGTAAAATAGAAATATAAATAGGAAACAGAAGAGAAATGTACAGTGATCACCCATTTTCGGCCCACAATCGTTTTCATGGAAATCCCAGTCATATGAGTCGAGTCCATGCATGCTACGATGACAGTATTAATTTGAAGGCTAAATATTTTTGTGCAGATCTTAGATTAGGTCTTTCCCTGTCCATAATGATAAATTGATGAGGTAAAATATAAATATAAATAGGAAACAGAAGAGAAATGTACAGTGATCACCCATTTTCGGCCCACAATCTTTTTCATGGAAATCCCATTCATATAAGTCGAGTCCATGCATGCTACGATGACGGTATGAATTTGAAGGCTAAATAATTTTGTGCAGATCTTAGATTAGGTGTTTCCCTGTCCATAATGCTAAATTGAGGAGGTAAAATAGAAATCTAAATAGGAAACAGAAGAGAAATGTACAGTGATCACCCATTTTCGGCCCAAAGTCTTTTTCATGGAAATCCCATTCATATAAGTCGAGTCCATGCATGCTACGATGACGGTATGTATTTGAAGGCTAAATATTTTTGTGCAGATCTTAGATTAGGTCTTTCCCTGTCCATAATGCTAAATTGAGGAGGTAAAATATAAATATAAATAGGAAACAGAAGAGAAATGTACAGTGATCAACCATTTCCTGCCCACAATCTTTTTCATGGAAATCCCAGTCATATGAGTCGAGTCCATGCATGCTACGATCACGGTATGAATTTGAAGGTTAATATTTTTGTGCAGATCTTAGATTAGGTATTTCCCTGTCCATAATGCTAAATTGATGAGGTAAAATAGAAATATAAATAGGAAACAGAAGAGAAATGTACAGTGATCACGCATTTTCGGCCCACAATCGTTTTCATGGAAATCCCTGTCATATGAGTCGAGTCCATGCATGCTACGATGACAGTATGAATTTGAAGGCTAAATATTTTTGTGCAGATCTTAGATTAGGTCTTTCCCTGTCCATAATACTAAATTGAGGAGGTAAAATAGAAATATAAATAGGAAACAGAAGAGAAATGTACAGTGATCACCCATTTTCTGCCCACAATCTTTTTCATGGAAATCCCAGTCATATGAGTCGAGTCCATGCATGCTACGATGACAGTATTAATTTGAAGGCTAAATATTTTTGTGCAGATCTTAGATTAGGTCTTTCCCTGTCCATAATACTAAATTGAGGAGGTAAAATAGAAATATAAATAGGAAACAGAAGAGAAATGTACAGTGATCACGCATTTTCGGCCCACAATCTTTTTCATGGAAATCCCATTCATATAAGTCGAGTCCATGCATGCTACGATGACGGTATGAATTTGAAGGCTAAATATTTTTGTGCAGATCTTAGATTAGGTCTTTCCCTGTCCATAATGATAAATTGATGAGGTAAAATATAAATATAAATAGGAAACAGAAGAGAAATGTACAGTGATCACCCATTTTCGGCCCACAATCTTTTTCATGGAAATCCCATTCATATAAGTCGAGTCCATGCATGCTACGATGACGGTATGAATTTGAAGGCTAAATAATTTTGTGCAGATCTTAGATTAGGTGTTTCCCTGTCCATAATGCTAAATTGAGGAGGTAAAATAGAAATCTAAATAGGAAACAGAAGAGAAATGTACAGTGATCACCCATTTTCGGCCCAAAGTCTTTTTCATGGAAATCCCATTCATATAAGTCGAGTCCATGCATGCTACGATGACGGTATGTATTTGAAGGCTAAATATTTTTGTGCAGATCTTAGATTAGGTCTTTCCCTGTCCATAATGCTAAATTGAGGAGGTAAAATATAAATATAAATAGGAAACAGAAGAGAAATGTACAGTGATCAACCATTTCCTGCCCACAATCTTTTTCATGGAAATCCCAGTCATATGAGTCGAGTCCATGCATGCTACGATCACGGTATGAATTTGAAGGTTAATATTTTTGTGCAGATCTTAGATTAGGTATTTCCCTGTCCATAATGCTAAATTGATGAGGTAAAATAGAAATATAAATAGGAAACAGAAGAGAAATGTACAGTGATCACGCATTTTCGGCCCACAATCGTTTTCATGGAAATCCCTGTCATATGAGTCGAGTCCATGCATGCTACGATGACAGTATGAATTTGAAGGCTAAATATTTTTGTGCAGATCTTAGATTAGGTCTTTCCCTGTCCATAATACTAAATTGAGGAGGTAAAATAGAAATATAAATAGGAAACAGAAGAGAAATGTACAGTGATCACCCATTTTCTGCCCACAATCTTTTTCATGGAAATCCCAGTCATATGAGTCGAGTCCATGCATGCTACGATGACAGTATTAATTTGAAGGCTAAATATTTTTGTGCAGATCTTAGATTAGGTCTTTCCCTGTCCATAATACTAAATTGAGGAGGTAAAATAGAAATATAAATAGGAAACAGAAGAGAAATGTACAGTGATCACGCATTTTCGGCCCACAATCTTTTTCATGGAAATCCCATTCATATAAGTCGAGTCCATGCATGCTACGATGACGGTATGAATTTGAAGGCTAAATATTTTTGTGCAGATCTTAGATTAGGTCTTTCCCTGTCCATAATGCTAAATTGAGGAGGTAAAATAGAAATCTAAATAGGAAACAGAAGAGAAATGTACAGTGATCACCCATTTTCGGACCACAATCTTTTTCATGGAAATCCCAGTCATATGAGTCGAGTCCATGCATGCTACGATGACGGTATGAATTTGAAGGTTAATATTTTTGTGCAGATCTTAGATTAGGTCTTTCCCTGTCCATAATGCTAAATTGATGAGGTAAAATAGAAATATAAATAGGAAACAGAAGAGAAATGTACAGTGATCATGCATTTTCGGCCCACAATCGTTTTCATGGAAATCCCTGTCATATGAGTCGAGTCCATGCATGCTACGATGACAGTATGAATTTGAAGGCTAAATATTTTTGTGCAGATCTTAGATTAGGTCTTTCCCTGTCCATAATGCTAAATTGAGGAGGTAAAATAGAAATATAAATAGGAAACAGAAGAGAAATGTACAGTGATCACACATTTTCTGCCCACAATCTTTTTCATGGAAATCCCAGTCATATGAGTCGAGTCCATGCATGCTACGATGACAGTATTAATTTGAAGGCTAAATATTTTTGTGCAGATCTTAGATTTGGTCTTTCCCTGTCCATAATACTAAATTGAGGAGGTAAAATAGAAATATAAATAGGAAACAGAAGAGAAATGTACAGTGATCACGCATTTTCGGCCCACAATCTTTTTCATGGAAATCCCATTCATATAAGTCGTGTCCATGCATGCTACGATGACGGTATGAATTTGAAGGCTAAATATTTTTGTGCAGATCTTAGATTAGGTCTTTCCATGTCCATAATGCTAAATTGAGGAGGTAAAATAGAAATCTAAATAGGAAACAGAAGAGAAATGTACAGTGATCACCCATTTTCGGCCCACAATCTTTTTCATGGAAATCCCAGTCATATGAGTCGAGTCCATGCATGCTACGATGACGGTATGAATTTGAAGGCTAAATATTTTTGTGCAGATCTTAGATTAGGTCTTTCCCTGTCCATAATGCTAAATTGAGGAGGTAAAATATAAATATAAATAGGAAACAGAAGAGAAATGTACAGTGATCACCCATTTTCTGCCCACAATGTTTGTCATAGAAATCCCATTCATATGAGTCGAGTCCATGCATGCTACGATGACGGTATGAATTTGAAGGCTAAATATTTTCGTGCAGATCTTAGATTAGGTCCTTCCCTGTCCATAATGCTAAATTGAGGAGGTAAAATAGAAATATAAATAGGAAACAGAAGAGAAATGTACAGCGATCACCCATTTTCGGCCCACAATCTTTTTCATGGAAATCCCATTCATATGAGTCGAGTCCATGCATGCTACGTTGACGGTATGAATTTGAAGGCTAAATATTTTTGTGCAGATCTTAGATTAGGTCTTTCACTGTCCATAATGCTAAATTGAGGAGCTAAAATAGAAATATAAATAGGAAACAGAAGAGAAATGTACAGTGATCACCCATTTTCGGCCCACAATCTTTTTCATGGAAATCCCATTCATATGAGTCGATTCCATGCATGCTACGATGACGGTATGAATTTGAAGGCTAAATATTTTTGTGCAGATCTTAGATTAGGTCTTTCCCTGTCCATAATGCTAAATTGATGAGGTAAAATATAAATATAAATAGGAAACAGAAGAGAAATGTACAGGGATCACCCATTTTCGGCCCACAATCTTTTTCATGGAAATCCCATTCATATAAGTCGAGTCCATGCATGCTACGATGACGGTATGAATTTGAAGGCTAAATATTTTTGTGCAGATCTTAGATTAGGTGTTTCCCTGTCCATAATGCTAAATTGAGGAGGTAAAATAGAAATATAAATAGGAAACAGAAGAGAAATGTACAGTGATCACCCATTTTCGTCCCAAAGTCTTTTTCATGGAAATCCCATTCATATAAGTCGAGTCCATGCATGCTACGATGACGGTATGAATTTGAAGGCTAAATATTTTTGTGCAGATCTTAGATTAGGTCTTTCCCTGTCCATAATGCTAAATTGAGGAGGTAAAATATAAATATAAATAGGAAACAGAAGAGAAATGTACAGTGATCAACCATTTCCTGCCCACAATCATTTTCATGGAAATCCCAGTCATATGAGTCGAGTCCATGCATGCTACGATGAGAGTATTAATTTGAAGGCTAAATATTTTTGTGCAGATCTTAGATTAGGTCTTTCCCTGTCCATAATAATAAATTGAGGAGGTAAAATATAAATATAAATAGGAAACAGAAGAGAAATGTACAGTGATCACCCATTTTCTGCCCAGAACATTTTTCATGGAAATCCCAGTCATATGAGTCGCGTCCATGTATGCTACGTTCACGGTATGAATTTGAAGGCTAAATATTTTTGTGCAGATCTTAGATTAGGTCTTTCCCTGTCCATAATGCTAAATTGCGGAGGTAAAATATAAATATAAATAGGAAACAGAAGAGAAATGTACAGTGATCACCCATTTTCGGCCCACAATCTTTTTCATGGAAATCCCATTCATATAAGTCGAGTCCATGCATGCTACGATGACGGTATGAATTTGAAGGCTAAATATTTTTGTGCAGATCTTAGATTAGGTCTTTCCCTGTCCATAATGCTAAATTGAGGAGGTAAAATAGAAATATAAATAGGAAACAGAAGAGAAATGTACAGTGATCACCCATTTTCGGCCCACAATCTTTTTCATGGAAATCACATTCATATGAGTCGAGTCCATGCATGCTACGTTGACGGTATGAATTTGAAGGCTAAATATTTTTGTGCAGATCTTAGATTAGGTCTTTCACTGTCCATAATGCTAAATTGAGGAGCTAAAATAGAAATATAAATAGGAAACAGAAGAGAAATGTAGAGTGATCACCCATTTTCGGCCAACAATCTTATTCATGGAAATCCCATTCATATGAGTCGATTCCATGCATGCTACGATGACGGTATGAATTTGAAGGCTAAATATTTTTGTGCAGATCTTAGATTAGGTCTTTCCCTGTCCATAATGCTAAATTGATGAGGTAAAATAGAAATATAAATAGGAAACAGAAGAGAAATGTACAGTGATCACCCATTTTCGGCCCAAAGTCTTTTTCATGGAAATCCCATTCATATAAGTCGAGTCCATGCATGCTACGATGACGGTATGAATTTGAAGGCTAAATATTTTTGTGCAGATCTTAGATTAGGTCTTTCCCTGTCCATAATGCTAAATTGAGGAGGTAAAATAGAAATATAAATAGGAAACAGAAGAGAAATGTACAGTGATCACGCATTTTCGGCCCACAATCTTTTTCATGGAAATCCCAATCATATAAGTCGTGTCCATGCATGCTACGATGACGGTATGAATTTGAAGGCTAAATATTTTTGTGCAGATCTTAGATTAGGTCTTTCCATGTCCATAATGCTAAATTGAGGAGGTAAAATAGAAATCTAAATAGGAAACAGAAGAGAAATGTACAGTGATCACCCATTTTCGGCCCACAATCTTTTTCATGGAAATCCCAGTCATATGAGTCGAGTCCATGCATGCTACGATGACGGTATGAATTTGAAGGCTAAATATTTTTGTGCAGATCTTAGATTAGGTCTTTCCCTGTCCATAATGCTAAATTGAGGAGGTAAAATATAAATATAAATAGGAAACAGAAGAGAAATGTACAGTGATCACCCATTTTCTGCCCACAATGTTTGTCATGGAAATCCCATTCATATGAGTCGAGTCCATGCATGCTACGATGACGGTATGAATTTGAAGGCTAAATATTTTCGTGCAGATCTTAGATTAGGTCTTTCCCTGTCCATAATAATAAATTGAGGAGGTAAAATATAAATATAAATAGGAAACAGAAGAGAAATGTACAGTGATCACCCATTTTCTGCCCACAACATTTTTCATGGAAATCCCAGTCATATGAGTCGCGTCCATGTATGCTACGTTCACGGTATGAATTTGAAGGCTAAATATTTTTGTGCAGATCTTAGATTAGGTCTTTCCCTGTCCATAATGCTAAATTGCGGAGGTAAAATATAAATATAAATAGGAAACAGAAGAGAAATGTACAGTGATCACCCATTTTCGGCCCACAATCTTTTTCATGGAAATCCCATTCATATAAGTCGAGTCCATGCATGCTACGATGACGGTATGAATTTGAAGGCTAAATATTTTTGTGCAGATCTTAGATTAGGTCTTTCCCTGTCCATAATGCTAAATTGAGGAGGTAAAATAGAAATATAAATAGGAAACAGAAGAGAAATGTACAGTGATCACCCATTTTCGGCCCACAATCTTTTTCATGGAAATCACATTCATATGAGTCGAGTCCATGCATGCTACGTTGACGGTATGAATTTGAAGGCTAAATATTTTTGTGCAGATCTTAGATTAGGTCTTTCACTGTCCATAATGCTAAATTGAGGAGCTAAAATAGAAATATAAATAGGAAACAGAAGAGAAATGTAGAGTGATCACCCATTTTCGGCCAACAATCTTATTCATGGAAATCCCATTCATATGAGTCGATTCCATGCATGCTACGATGACGGTATGAATTTGAAGGCTAAATATTTTTGTGCAGATCTTAGATTAGGTCTTTCCCTGTCCATAATGCTAAATTGATGAGGTAAAATAGAAATATAAATAGGAAACAGAAGAGAAATGTACAGTGATCACCCATTTTCGGCCCAAAGTCTTTTTCATGGAAATCCCATTCATATAAGTCGAGTCCATGCATGCTACGATGACGGTATGAATTTGAAGGCTAAATATTTTTGTGCAGATCTTAGATTAGGTCTTTCCCTGTCCATAATGCTAAATTGAGGAGGTAAAATAGAAATATAAATAGGAAACAGAAGAGAAATGTACAGTGATCACGCATTTTCGGCCCACAATCTTTTTCATGGAAATCCCAATCATATAAGTCGTGTCCATGCATGCTACGATGACGGTATGAATTTGAAGGCTAAATATTTTTGTGCAGATCTTAGATTAGGTCTTTCCATGTCCATAATGCTAAATTGAGGAGGTAAAATAGAAATCTAAATAGGAAACAGAAGAGAAATGTACAGTGATCACCCATTTTCGGCCCACAATCTTTTTCATGGAAATCCCAGTCATATGAGTCGAGTCCATGCATGCTACGATGACGGTATGAATTTGAAGGCTAAATATTTTTGTGCAGATCTTAGATTAGGTCTTTCCCTGTCCATAATGCTAAATTGAGGAGGTAAAATATAAATATAAATAGGAAACAGAAGAGAAATGTACAGTGATCACCCATTTTCTGCCCACAATGTTTGTCATGGAAATCCCATTCATATGAGTCGAGTCCATGCATGCTACGATGACGGTATGAATTTGAAGGCTAAATATTTTCGTGCAGATCTTAGATGAGGTCCTTCCCTGTCCATAATGCTAAATTGAGGAGGTAAAATAGAAATATAAATAGGAAACAGAAGAGAAATGTACAGCGATCACCCATTTTCGGCCCACAATCTTTTTCATGGAAATCCCATTCATATGAGTCGAGTCCATGCATGCTACGTTGACGGTATGAATTTGAAGGCTAAATATTTTTGTGCAGATCTTAGATTAGGTCTTTCACTGTCCATAATGCTAAATTGAGGAGCTAAAATAGAAATATAAATAGGAAACAGAAGAGAAATGTACAGTGATCACCCATTTTCGGCCCACAATCGTTTTCATGGAAATCCCAGTCATATGAGTCGAGTCCATGCATGCTACGATGACAGTATGAATTTGAAGGCTAAATATTTTTGTGCAGATCTTAGATTAGGTCTTTCCCTGTCCATAATGCTAAATTGAGGAGGTAAAATAGAAATCTAAATAGGAAACAGAAGAGAAATGTACAGTGATCACCCATTTTCGGCCCACAATCTTTTTCATGGAAATCCCAGTCTTATGAGTCGAGTCCATGCATGCTACGATGACGGTATGAATTTGAAGGCTAAATATTTTTGTGCAGATCTTAGATTAGGTGTTTCCCTGTCCATAATGCTAAATTGAGGAGGTAAAATAGAAATATAAATAGGAAACAGAAGAGAAATGTACAGTGATCACCCATTTTCGGCCCACAATCTTTTTCATGGAAATCCCATTCATATAAGTCGAGTCCATGCATGCTACGATGACGGTATGAATTTGAAGGCTAAATATTTTTGTGCAGATTTTAGATTAGGTGTTTCCCTGTCCATAATGCTAAATTGAGGAGGTAAAATAGAAATATAAATAGGAAACAGAAGAGAAATGTACAGTGATCACCCATTTTCGGCCCAAAGTCTTTTTCATGGAAATCCCATTCATATAAGTCGAGTCCATGCATGCTACGATGACGGTATGAATTTGAAGGCTAAATATACTTGTGCAGATCTTAGATTAGGTCTTTCTCTGTCCATAATGCTAAATTGAGGAGTTAAAATATAAATATAAATAGGAAACAGAAGAGAAATGTACAGTGATCAACCATTTCCTGCCCACAATCTTTTTCATGGAAATCCCAGTCATATGAGTCGAGTCCATGCATGCTACGATCACGGTATGAATTTGAAGGTTAATATTTTTGTGCAGATCTTAGATTAGGTCTTTCCCTGTCCATAATGCTAAATTGATGAGGTAAAATAGAAATATAAATAGGAAACAGAAGAGAAATGTACAGTGATCATGCATTTTCGGCCCACAATCGTTTTCATGGAAATCCCTGTCATATGAGTCGAGTCCATGCATGCTACGATGACAGTATGAATTTGAAGGCTAAATATTTTTGTGCAGATCTTAGATTAGGTCTTTCCCTGTCCATAATGCTAAATTGAGGAGGTAAAATAGAAATATAAATAGGAAACAGAAGAGAAATGTACAGTGATCACACATTTTCTGCCCACAATCTTTTTCATGGAAATCCCAGTCATATGAGTCGAGTCCATGCATGCTACGATGACAGTATTAATTTGAAGGCTAAATATTTTTGTGCAGATCTTAGATTTGGTCTTTCCCTGTCCATAATACTAAATTGAGGAGGTAAAATAGAAATATAAATAGGAAACAGAAGAGAAATGTACAGTGATCACGCATTTTCGGCCCACAATCTTTTTCATGGAAATCCCATTCATATAAGTCGTGTCCATGCATGCTACGATGACGGTATGAATTTGAAGGCTAAATATTTTTGTGCAGATCTTAGATTAGGTCTTTCCATGTCCATAATGCTAAATTGAGGAGGTAAAATAGAAATCTAAATAGGAAACAGAAGAGAAATGTACAGTGATCACCCATTTTCGGCCCACAATGTTTTTCATGGAAATCCCAGTCATATGAGTCGAGTCCATGCATGCTACGATGACGGTATGAATTTGAAGGCTAAATATTTTTGTGCAGATCTTAGATTAGGTCTTTCCCTGTCCATAATGCTAAATTGAGGAGGTAAAATATAAATATAAATAGGAAACAGAAGAGAAATGTACAGTGATCACCCATTTTCTGCCCACAATGTTTGTCATGGAAATCCCATTCATATGAGTCGAGTCCATGCATGCTACGATGACGGTATGAATTTGAAGGCTAAATATTTTCGTGCAGATCTTAGATTAGGTCCTTCCCTGTCCATAATGCTAAATTGAGGAGGTAAAATAGAAATATAAATAGGAAACAGAAGAGAAATGTACAGCGATCACCCATTTTCGGCCCACAATCTTTTTCATGGAAATCCCATTCATATGAGTCGAGTCCATGCATGCTACGTTGACGGTATGAATTTGAAGGCTAAATATTTTTGTGCAGATCTTAGATTAGGTCTTTCACTGTCCATAATGCTAAATTGAGGAGCTAAAATAGAAATATATATAGGAAACAGAAGAGAAATGTACAGTGATCACCCATTTTCGGCCCACAATCTTTTTCATGGAAATCCCATTCATATGAGTCGATTCCATGCATGCTACGATGACGGTATGAATTTGAAGGCTAAATATTTTTGTGCAGATCTTAGATTAGGTCTTTCCCTGTCCATAATGCTAAATTGATGAGGTAAAATAGAAATATAAATAGGAAACAGAAGAGAAATGTACAGGGATCACCCATTTTCGGCCCACAATCTTTTTCATGGAAATCCCATTCATATAAGTCGAGTCCATGCATGCTACGATGACGGTATGAATTTGAAGGCTAAATATTTTTGTGCAGATCTTAGATTAGGTGTTTCCCTGTCCATAATGCTAAATTGAGGAGTTAAAATAGAAATATAAATAGGAAACAGAAGAGAAATGTACAGTGATCACCCATTTTCGGCCCAAAGTCTTTTTCATGGAAATCCCATTCATATAAGTCGAGTCCATGCATGCTACGATGACGGTATGAATTTGAAGGCTAAATATTTTTGTGCAGATCTTAGATTAGGTCTTTCCCTGTCCATAATGCTAAATTGAGGAGGTAAAATATAAATATAAATAGGAAACAGAAGAGAAATGTACAGTGATCACCCATTTTCTGCCCACAACATTTTTCATGGAAATCCCAGTCATATGAGTCGCGTCCATGTATGCTACGTTCACGGTATGAATTTGAAGGCTAAATATTTTTGTGCAGATCTTAGATTAGGTCTTTCCCTGTCCATAATGCTAAATTGCGGAGGTAAAATATAAATATAAATAGTAAACAGAAGAGAAATGTACAGTGATCACCCATTTTCGGCCCACAATCTTTTTCATGGAAATCCCATTCATATAAGTCGAGTCCATGCATGCTACGATGACGGTATGAATTTGAAGGCAAAATATTTTTGTGCAGATCTTAGATTAGGTCTTTCCCTGTCCATAATGCTAAATTGAGGAGGTAAAATAGAAATATAAATAGGAAACAGAAGAGAAATGTACAGTGATCACCCATTTTCGGCCCACAATCTTTTTCATGGAAATCACATTCATATGAGTCGAGTCCATGCATGCTACGTTGACGGTATGAATTTGAAGGCTAAATATTTTTGTGCAGATCTTAGATTAGGTCTTTCACTGTCCATAATGCTAAATTGAGGAGCTAAAATAGAAATATAAATAGGAAACAGAAGAGAAATGTAGAGTGATCACCCATTTTCGGCCAACAATCTTATTCATGGAAATCCCATTCATATGAGTCGATTCCATGCATGCTACGATGACGGTATGAATTTGAAGGCTAAATATTTTTGTGCAGATCTTAGATTAGGTCTTTCCCTGTCCATAATGCTAAATTGAGGAGGTAAAATAGAAATATAAATAGGAAACAGAAGAGAAATGTACAGTGATCACCCATTTTCTGCCCACAATGTTTGTCATGGAAATCCCATTCATATGAGTCGAGTCCATGCATGCTACGATGACAGTATTAATTTGAAGGCTAAATATTTTTGTGCAGATCTTAGATTAGGTCTTTCCCTGTCCATAATACTAAATTGAGGAGGTAAAATATAAATATAAATAGGAAACAGAAGAGAAATGTACAGTGATCACCCATTTTCGGCCCACAATCTTTTTCATGGAAATCCCAGTCATATGAGTCGAGTCCATGCATGCTACGATGACGGTATGAATTTGAAGGCTAAATATTTTTGTGCAGATCTTAGATTAGGTCTTTCCCTGTCCATAATGCTAAATTGATGAGGTAAAATATAAATATAAATAGGAAACAGAAGAGAAATGTACAGTGATCTCCCATTTTCGGCCCAAAGTCTTTTTCATGGAAATCCCATTCATATAAGTCGAGTCCATGCATGCTACGATGACGGTATGAATTTGAAGGCTAAATATTTTTGTGCAGATCTTAGATTAGGTCTTTCCCTGTCCATAATGCTAAATTGAGGAGGTAAAATATAAATATAAATAGGAAACAGAAGAGAAATGTACAGTTATCAACCATTTCCTGCCCACAATCTTTTTCACGGAAATCCCAATCATATGAGTCGAGTCCATGCATGCTACGATGACGGTATGAATTTGAAGGCTAAATATTTTTGTGCAGATCTTAGATTAGGTCTTTCCCTGTCCATAATGCTAAATTGATGAGGTAAAATAGAAATATAAATAGGAAACAGAAGAGAAATGTACAGTGATCACCCATTTTCGGCCCACAATCGTTTTCATGGAAATCCCAGTCATATGAGTCGAGTCCATGCATGCTACGATGACAGTATGAATTTGAAGGCTAAATATTTTTGTGCAGATCTTAGATTAGGTCTTTCCCTGTCCATAATGCTAAATTGAGGAGGTAAAATAGAAATCTAAATAGGAAACAGAAGAGAAATGTACAGTGATCACCCATTTTCGGCCCACAATCTTTTTCATGGAAATCCCAGTCTTATGAGTCGAGTCCATGCATGCTACGATGACGGTATGAATTTGAAGGCTAAATATTTTTGTGCAGATCTTAGATTAGGTGTTTCCCTGTCCATAATGCTAAATTGAGGAGGTAAAATAGAAATATAAATAGGAAACAGAAGAGAAATGTACAGTGATCACCCATTTTCGGCCCACAATCTTTTTCATGGAAATCCCATTCATATAAGTCGAGTCCATGCATGCTACGATGACGGTATGAATTTGAAGGCTAAATATTTTTGTGCAGATCTTAGATTAGGTGTTTCCCTGTCCATAATGCTAAATTGAGGAGGTAAAATAGAAATATAAATAGGAAACAGAAGAGAAATGTACAGTGATCACCCATTTTCGGCCCAAAGTCTTTTTCATGGAAATCCCATTCATATAAGTCGAGTCCATGCATGCTACGATGACGGTATGAATTTGAAGGCTAAATATACTTGTGCAGATCTTAGATTAGGTCTTTCTCTGTCCATAATGCTAAATTGAGGAGGTAAAATATAAATATAAATAGGAAACAGAAGAGAAATGTACAGTGATCAACCATTTCCTGCCCACAATCTTTTTCATGGAAATCCCAGTCATATGAGTCGAGTCCATGCATGCTACGATCACGGTATGAATTTGAAGGTTAATATTTTTGTGCAGATTTTAGATTAGGTCTTTCCCTGTCCATAATGCTAAATTGATGAGGTAAAATAGAAATATAAATAGGAAACAGAAGAGAAATGTACAGTGATCATGCATTTTCGGCCCACAATCGTTTTCATGGAAATCCCTGTCATATGAGTCGAGTCCATGCATGCTACGATGACAGTATGAATTTGAAGGCTAAATATTTTTGTGCAGATCTTAGATTAGGTCTTTCCCTGTCCATAATGCTAAATTGAGGAGGTAAAATAGAAATATAAATAGGAAACAGAAGAGAAATGTACAGTGATCACACATTTTCTGCCCACAATCTTTTTCATGGAAATCCCAGTCATATGAGTCGAGTCCATGCATGCTACGATGAGAGTATTAATTTGAAGGCTAAATATTTTTGTGCAGATCTTAGATTAGGTCTTTCCCTGTCCATAATAATAAATTGAGGAGGTAAAATATAAATATAAATAGGAAACAGAAGAGAAATGTACAGTGATCACCCATTTTCTGCCCACAACATTTTTCATGGAAATCCCAGTCATATGAGTCGCGTCCATGTATGCTACGTTCACGGTATGAATTTGAAGGCTAAATATTTTTGTGCAGATCTTAGATTAGGTCTTTCCCTGTCCATAATGCTAAATTGCGGAGGTAAAATATAAATATAAATAGGAAACAGAAGAGAAATGTACAGTGATCACCCATTTTCGGCCCACAATCTTTTTCATGGAAATCCCATTCATATAAGTCGAGTCCATGCATGCTACGATGACGGTATGAATTTGAAGGCTAAATATTTTTGTGCAGATCTTAGATTAGGTCTTTCCCTGTCCATAATGCTAAATTGAGGAGGTAAAATAGAAATATAAATAGGAAACAGAAGAGAAATGTACAGTGATCACCCATTTTCGGCCCACAATCTTTTTCATGGAAATCACATTCATATGAGTCGAGTCCATGCATGCTACGTTGACGGTATGAATTTGAAGGCTAAATATTTTTGTGCAGATCTTAGATTAGGTCTTTCACTGTCCATAATGCTAAATTGAGGAGCTAAAATAGAAATATAAATAGGAAACAGAAGAGAAATGTAGAGTGATCACCCATTTTCGGCCAACAATCTTATTCATGGAAATCCCATTCATATGAGTCGATTCCATGCATGCTACGATGACGGTATGAATTTGAAGGCTAAATATTTTTGTGCAGATCTTAGATTAGGTCTTTCCCTGTCCATAATGCTAAATTGATGAGGTAAAATAGAAATATAAATAGGAAACAGAAGAGAAATGTACAGTGATCACCCATTTTCGGCCCAAAGTCTTTTTCATGGAAATCCCATTCATATAAGTCGAGTCCATGCATGCTACGATGACGGTATGAATTTGAAGGCTAAATATTTTTGTGCAGATCTTAGATTAGGTCTTTCCCTGTCCATAATGCTAAATTGAGGAGGTAAAATAGAAATATAAATAGGAAACAGAAGAGAAATGTACAGTGATCAACCATTTCCTGCCCACAATCTTTTCCATGGAAATCCCAATCATATGAGTCGAGTCCATGCATGCTACGATGACAGTATTAATTTGAAGGCTAAATATTTTTGTGCAGATCTTAGATTAGGTCTTTCCCTGTCCATAATACTAAATTGAGGAGGTAAAATATAAATATAAATAGGAAACAGAAGAGAAATGTACAGTGATCACCCATTTTCGGCCCACAATCTTTTTCATGGAAATCCCAGTCATATGAGTCGAGTCCATGCATGCTACGTTGACGGTATGAATTTGAAGGCTAAATATTTTTGTGCAGATCTTAGATTAGGTCTTTCCCTGTCCATAATGCTAAATTGATGAGGTAAAATATAAATATAAATAGGAAACAGAAGAGAAATGTACAGTGATCTCCCATTTTCGGCCCAAAGTCTTTTTCATGGAAATCCCATTCATATAAGTCGAGTCCATGCATGCTACGATGACGGTATGAATTTGAAGGCTAAATATTTTTGTGCAGATCTTAGATTAGGTCTTTCCCTGTCCATAATGCTAAATTGAGGAGGTAAAATATAAATATAAATAGGAAACAGAAGAGAAATGTACAGTGATCAACCATTTCCTGCCCACAATCTTTTTCACGGAAATCCCAATCATATGAGTCGAGTCCATGCATGCTACGATGACGGTATGAATTTGAAGGCTAAATATTTTTGTGCAGATCTTAGATTAGGTCTTTCCCTGTCCATAATGCTAAATTGATGAGGTAAAATAGAAATATAAATAGGAAACAGAAGAGAAATGTACAGTGATCACCCATTTTCGGCCCACAATCGTTTTCATGGAAATCCCAGTCATATGAGTCGAGTCCATGCATGCTACGATGACAGTATGAATTTGAAGGCTAAATATTTTTGTGCAGATCTTAGATTAGGTCTTTCCCTGTCCATAATGCTAAATTGAGGAGGTAAAATAGAAATCTAAATAGGAAACAGAAGAGAAATGTACAGTGATCACCCATTTTCGGCCCACAATCTTTTTCATGGAAATCCCAGTCTTATGAGTCGAGTCCATGCATGCTACGATGACGGTATGAATTTGAAGGCTAAATATTTTTGTGCAGATCTTAGATTAGGTGTTTCCCTGTCCATAATGCTAAATTGAGGAGGTAAAATAGAAATATAAATAGGAAACAGAAGAGAAATGTACAGTGATCACCCATTTTCGGCCCACAATCTTTTTCATGGAAATCCCATTCATATAAGTCGAGTCCATGCATGCTACGATGACGGTATGAATTTGAAGGCTAAATATTTTTGTGCAGATCTTAGATTAGGTGTTTCCCTGTCCATAATGCTAAATTGAGGAGGTAAAATAGAAATATAAATAGGAAACAGAAGAGAAATGTACAGTGATCACCCATTTTCGGCCCAAAGTCTTTTTCATGGAAATCCCATTCATATAAGTCGAGTCCATGCATGCTACGATGACGGTATGAATTTGAAGGCTAAATATTTTTGTGCCGATCTTAGATTAGGTCTTTCCCTGTCCATAATGCTAAATTGAGGAGGTAAAATATAAATATAAATAGGAAACAGAAGAGAAATGTA
Organism: Acanthosepion lycidas; assembly: GCA_963932145.1. NCBI lineage: Eukaryota > Metazoa > Mollusca > Cephalopoda > Sepiida > Sepiidae > Acanthosepion > Acanthosepion lycidas. Next base: position 81,066 of record CAWVQA010001282.1, on the reverse strand, counting down.
CAGTGATCAACCATTTCCTGCCCACAATCTTTTTCATGGAAATCCCAGTCATATGAGTCGAGTCCATGCATGCTACGATGACAGTATTAATTTGAAGGCTAAATATTTTTGTGCAGATCTTAGATTAGGTCTTTCCCTGTCCATAATAATAAATTGAGGAGGTAAAATATAAATATAAATAGGAAACAGAAGAGAAATGTACAGTGATCACCCATTTTCTGCCCACAACATTTTTCATGGAAATCCCAGTCATATGAGTCGCGTCCATGTATGCTACGTTCACGGTATGAATTAGAAGGCTAAATATTTTTGTGCAGATCTTAGATTAGGTCTTTCCCTGTCCATATTGCTAAATTGAGGAGGTAAAATAGAAATATAAATAGGAAACAGAAGAGAAATGTACAGTGATCACCCATTTTCGGCCCACAATCTTTTTCATGGAAATCACATTCATATGAGTCGAGTCCATGCATGCTACGTTGACGGTATGAATTTGAAGGCTAAATATTTTTGTGCAGATCTTAGATTAGGTCTTTCACTGTCCATAATGCTAAATTGAGGAGCTAAAATAGAAATATAAATAGGAAACAGAAGAGAAATGTACAGTGATCACCCATTTTCGGCCAACAATCTTTTTCATGGAAATCCCATTCATATGAGTCGATTCCATGCATGCTACGATGACGGTATGAATTTGAAGGCTAAATATTTTTGTGCAGATCTTAGATTAGGTCTTTCCCTGTCCATAATGCTAAATTGATGAGGTAAAATAGAAATATAAATAGGAAACAGAAGAGAAATGTACAGTGATCACCCATTTTCGGCCCACAATCGTTTTCATGGAAATCCCAGTCATATGAGTCGAGTCCATGCATGCTACAATGACAGTATGAATTTGAAGGCTAAATATTTTTGTGCAGATCTTAGATTAGGTCTTTCCCTGTCCATAATGCTAAATTGAGGAGGTAAAATAGAAATCTAAATAGGAAACAGAAGAGAAATGTACAGTGATCACCCATTTTCGGCCCACAATCGTTTTCATGGAAATCCCAGTCTTATGAGTCGAGTCCATGCATGCTACGATGACGGTATGAATTTGAAGGCTAAATATTTTTGTGCAGATCTTAGATTAGGTCTTTCCCTGTCCATAATGCTAAATTGAGGAGGTAAAATAGAAATATAAATAGGAAACAGAAGAGAAATGTACAGTGATCACCCATTTTCGGCCCACAATCTTTTTCATGGAAATCCCAGTCTTATGAGTCGAGTCCATGCATGCTACGATGACGGTATGAATTTGAAGGCTAAATATTTTTGTGCAGATCTTAGATTAGGTGTTTCCCTGTCCATAATGCTAAATTGAGGAGGTAAAATAGAAATATAAATAGGAAACAGAAGAGAAATGTACAGTGATCACCCATTTTCGGCCCACAATCTTTTTCATGGAAATCCCATTCATATAAGTCGAGTCCATGCATGCTACGATGACGGTATGAATTTGAAGGCTAAATATTTTTGTGCAGATCTTAGATTAGGTGTTTCCCTGTCCATAATGCTAAATTGAGGAGGTAAAATAGAAATATAAATAGGAAACAGAAGAGAAATGTACAGTGATCACCCATTTTCGGCCCAAAGTCTTTTTCATGGAAATCCCATTCATATAAGTCGAGTCCATGCATGCTACGATGACGGTATGAATTTGAAGGCTAAATATTTTTGTGCCGATCTTAGATTAGGTCTTTCCCTGTCCATAATGCTAAATTGAGGAGGTAAAATATAAATATAAATAGGAAACAGAAGAGAAATGTACAGTGATCAACCATTTCCTGCCCACAATCTTTTTCATGGAAATCCCAGTCATATGAGTCGAGTCCATGCATGCTACGATGACAGTATTAATTTGAAGGCTAAATATTTTTTGCAGATCTTAGATTAGGTCTTTCCCTGTCCATAATAATAAATTGAGGAGGTAAAATATAAATATAAATAGGAAACAGAAGAGAAATGTACAGTGATCACCCATTTTCTGCCCACAACATTTTTCATGGAAATCCCAGTCATATGAGTCGCGTCCATGTATGCTACGTTCACGGTATGAATTAGAAGGCTAAATATTTTTGTGCAGATCTTAGATTAGGTCTTTCCCTGTCCATATTGCTAAATTGAGGAGGTAAAATAGAAATATAAATAGGAAACAGAAGAGAAATGTACAGTGATCACCCATTTTCGGCCCACAATCTTTTTCATGGAAATCACATTCATATGAGTCGAGTCCATGCATGCTACGTTGACGGTATGAATTTGAAGGCTAAATATTTTTGTGCAGATCTTAGATTAGGTCTTTCACTGTCCATAATGCTAAATTGAGGAGCTAAAATAGAAATATAAATAGGAAACAGAAGAGAAATGTACAGTGATCACCCATTTTCGGCCAACAATCTTTTTCATGGAAATCCCATTCATATGAGTCGATTCCATGCATGCTACGATGACGGTATGAATTTGAAGGCTAAATATTTTTGTGCAGATCTTAGATTAGGTCTTTCCCTGTCCATAATGCTAAATTGATGAGGTAAAATAGAAATATAAATAGGAAACAGAAGAGAAATGTACAGTGATCACCCATTTTCGGCCCACAATCGTTTTCATGGAAATCCCAGTCATATGAGTCGAGTCCATGCATGCTACAATGACAGTATGAATTTGAAGGCTAAATATTTTTGTGCAGATCTTAGATTAGGTCTTTCCCTGTCCATAATGCTAAATTGAGGAGGTAAAATAGAAATCTAAATAGGAAACAGAAGAGAAATGTACAGTGATCACCCATTTTCGGCCCACAAACTTTTTCATGGAAATCCCAGTCTTATGAGTCGAGTCCATGCATGCTACGATGACGGTATGAATTTGAAGGCTAAATATTTTTGTGCAGATCTTAGATTAGGTCTTTCCCTGTCCATAATGCTAAATTGATGAGGTAAAATATAAATATAAATAGGAAACAGAAGAGAAATGTACAGTGATCACCCATTTTCGGCCCACAATCGTTTTCATGGAAATCCCAGTCATATGAGTCGAGTCCATGCATGCTACGATGACAGTATGAATTTGAAGGCTAAATATTTTTGTGCAGATCTTAGATTAGGTCTTTCCCTGTCCATAATGCTAAATTGAGAAGGTAAAATAGAAATATAAATAGGAAACAGAAGAGAAATGTACAGTGATCACCAATTTTCTGCCCACAATCTTTTTCATGGAAATCCCAGTCATATGAGTCGAGTCCATGCATGCTACGATGACAGTATTAATTTGAAGGCTAAATATTTTTGTGCAGATCTTAGATTAGGTCTTTCCCTGTCCATAATAATAAATTGAGGAGGTAAAATATAAATATAAATAGGAAACAGAAGAGAAATGTACAGTGATCACCCATTTTCTGCCCACAATCTTTTTCATGGAAATCCCAGTCATATGAGTCGCGTCCATGTATGCTACGTCACGGTATGAATTTGAAGGCTAAATATTTTTGTGCAGATCTTAGATTAGGTCTTTCCCTGTCCATATTGCTAAATTGAGGAGGTAAAATAGAAATATAAATAGGAAACAGAAGAGAAATGTACAGTGATCACCCATTTTCGGCCCACAATCTTTTTCATGGAAATCACATTCATATGAGTCGAGTCCATGCATGCTACGTTGACGGTATGAATTTGAAGGCTAAATATTTTTGTGCAGATCTTAGATTAGGTCTTTCAGTGTCCATAATGCTAAATTGAGGAGCTAAAATAGAAATATAAATAGGAAACAGAAGAGAAATGTACAGTGATCACCCATTTTCGGCCCAAAGTCTTTTTCATGGAAATCCCATTCATATAAGTCGAGTCCATGCATGCTACGATGACGGTATGAATTTGAAGGCTAAATATTTTTGTGCAGATCTTAGATTAGGTCTTTCCCTGTCCATAATGCTAAATTGATGAGGTAAAATAGAAATATAAATAGGAAACAGAAGAGAAATGTACAGTGATCACCCATTTTCGGCCCACAATCTTTTTCATGGAAATCCCATTCATATACGTCGAGTCCATGCATGCTACGATGACGGTATGAATTTGAAGGCTAAATATTTTTGTGCAGATCTTAGATTAGGTGTTTCCCTGTCCATAATGCTAAATTGAGGAGGTAAAATAGAAATATAAATAGGAAACAGAAGAGAAATGTACAGTGATCACCCATTTTCGGCCCAAAGTCTTTTTCATGGAAATCCCAGTCATATGAGTCGAGTCCATGCATTCTACGATCACGGTATGAATTTGAAGGCTAAATATTTTTGTGCAGATCTTAGATTAGGTCTTTCCCTGTCCATAATGCTAAATTGATGAGGTAAAATATAAATATAAATAGGAAACAGAAGAGAAATGTACAGTGATCACCCATTTTCGGCCCACAATCGTTTTCATGGAAATCCCAGTCATATGAGTCGCGTCCATGCATGCTACGATCACGGTTTGAATTTGAAGGCTAAATATTTTTGTGCAGATCTTAGGTTAGGTCTTTCCCTGTCCATAATGCTAAATTGATGAGGTAAAATAGAAATATAAATAGGAAACAGAAGAGAAATGTACAGTGATCACCCATTTTCGGCCCACAATATTTTTCATGGAAATCCCATTCATATAAGACGAGTCCATGCATGCTACGATGACGGTAAGAATTTGAAGGCTAAATATTTTTGTGCCGATCTTAGATTAGGTCTTTCCCTGTCCATAATGCTAAATTGAGGAGGAAAAATATAAATATAAATAGGAAACAGAAGAGAAATGTACAGTGATCACGCATTTTCGGCCCACAATATTTTTCACGGAAATCCCATTCATATAAGTCGTGTCCATGCATGCTACGATGACGGTATGAAATTGAAGGCTAAATATTTTTGTGCAGATCTTTGATTAGGTCTTTCCCTGTCCATAATGCTAAATTGAGGAGGTAAAATAGAAATCTAAATAGGAAACAGAAGAGAAATGTACAGTGATCACCCATTTTCGGCCCAAAATCTTTTTCATGGAAATCCCAGTCATATGAGTCGAGTCCATGCATGCTACGATGACGGTATGAATTTGAAGGCTAAATATTTTTGTGCAGATCTTAGATTAGGTCTTTCCCTGTCCATAATGCTAAATTGAGGAGGTAAAATATAAATATAAATAGGAAACAGAAGAGAAATGTACAGTGATCACCCATTTTCTGCCCACAATCTTTTTCATGGAAATCCCAGTCATATGAGTCGAGTCCATGCATGCTACGATGACGGTATGAATTTGAAGGCTAAATATTTTTGTGCAGATCTTAGATTAGGTCTTTCCCTGTCCATAATGCTAAATTGAGTAGGTAAAATATAAATATAAATAGGAAACAGAAGAGAAATGTACAGTGATCACCCATGTTCTGCCCACAATCTTTTTCGTGGAAATCCCAGTCATATGAGTCGCGTCCATGCATGCTACGATCACGGTTTGAATTGGAAGGCTAAATATTTTTGTGCAGATCTTAGGTTAGGTCTTTCCCTGTCCATAATGCTAAATTGATGAGGTAAAATAGAAATATAAATAGGAAACAGAAGAGAAATGTACAGTGATCACCCATTTTCGGCCCACAATATTTTTCATGGAAATCCCATTCATATAAGACGAGTCCATGCATGCTACGATGACGGTAAGAATTTGAAGGCTAAATATTTTTGTGCAGATCTTAGATTAGGTCTTTCCCTGTCCATAATGCTAAATTGAGGAGGTAAAATATAAATATAAATAGGAAACAGAAGAGAAATGTACAGTGATCACCCATTTTCTGCCCACAATCTTTTTCGTGGAAATCCCAGTCATATGAGTCGCGTCCATGCATGCTACGATGACAGTATTAATTTGAAGGCTAAATATTTTTGTGCAGATCTTAGATTAGGTCTTTCCCTGTCCATAATACTAAATTGAGGAGGTAAAATAGAAATATAAATAGGAAACAGAAGAGAAATGTACAGTGATCACGCATTTTCGGCCCACAATATTTTTCACGGAAATCCCATTCATATAAGTCGTGTCCATGCATGCTACGATGACGGTATGAATTTGAAGGCTAAATATTTTTGTGCAGATCTTTGATTAGGTCTTTCCCTGTCCATAATGCTAAATTGAGGAGGTAAAATAGAAATATAAATAGGAAACAGAAGAGAAATGTACAGTGATCACCCATTTTCGGCCCACAATCTTTTTCATGGAAATCCCAGTCATATGAGTCGAGTCCATGCATGCTACGATGAGAGTATTAATTTGAGGGCTAAATATTTTTGTGCTGATCTTAGATTATGTCTTTCCCTGTCCATAATACTAAATTGAGGAGGTAAAATATAAATATAAATAGGAAACAGAAGAGAAATGTACAGTGATCACAAATTTTCGGCCCACAATCATTTTCATGGAAATCCCAGTCATATGAGTCGAGTCCATGCATGCTACGATGACGGTATGAATTTGAAGGCTAAATATTTTTGTGCAGATCTTAGATTAGGTCTTTCCCTTTCCATAATGCTAAATTGAGGAGGTAAAATATAAATATAAATAGGAAACAGAAGAGAAATGTACAGTGATCACCCATTTTCGGCCCACAATCTTTTTCATGGAAATCCCATTCATATGAGTCGATTCCATGCATGCTACGATGAAGGTATGAATTTGAAGGCTAAATATTTTTGTGCAGATCTGAGATTAGGTCTTTCCCTGTCCATAATGCTAAATTGAGGAGGTAAAATATAAATATAAATAGGAAACAGAAGAGAAATGTACAGTGATCACCCATTTTCTGCCCACAATCTTTTTCATGGAAATCCCATTCATATAAGTTGAGTCCATGTATGCTACGATGACGGTATGAATTTGAAGGCTAAATATTTTTGTGCAGATCTTAGATTAGGTCTTTCCCTGTCCATAATGCTAAATTGAGGAGGTAAAATAGAAATATAAATAAGAAACAGAAGAGAAATGTACAGTGATAACCCATTTTCGGCCCACAATCTTTTTCATGGAAATCCCAGTCATATGAGTCGAGTCCATGCATGCTACGATGACGGTATGAATTTGAAGGCTAAATATTTTTGTGCAGATCTTAGATTAGGTCATTCCCTTTCCATAATGCTAAATTGAGGAGGTAAAATATAAATATAAATAGGAAACAGAAGAGAAATGTACAGTGATCACCCATTTTCGGCCCACAATCTTTTTCATGGAAATCCCATTAATATGAGTCGAGTCCATGCATGCTACGATGACGGTATGAATTTGAAGGCTAAATATTTTTGTGCAGATCTTAGATTAGGTCTTTCCCTGTCCATAATGCTAAATTGAGGAGGTAAAATAGAAATATAAATAGGAAACAGAAGAGAAATGTACAGTGATCACCCATTTTCGGCCCACAATATTTTTCATGGAAATCCCAGTCATATGAGTCGAGTCCATGCATGCTACGATCACAGTTTGAATTTGAAGGCTAAATATTTTTGTGCAGATCTTAGATTAGATCTTTCCCTGTCCATAATGCTAAATTGAGGAGGTAAAATAGAAATATAAATAAGAAACAGAAGAGAAATGTACAGTGATAACCCATTTTCGGCCCACAATCTTTTTCATGGAAATCCCATTCATATGAGTCGAGTCCATGCATGCTACGATGACGGTATGAATTTGAAGGCTAAATATTTTTGTGCAGATCTTAGATTAGGTCTTTCCCTGTCCATAATGCTAAATTGAGGAGGTAAAATAGAAATATAAATAGGAAACAGAAGAGAAATGTACAGTGATCACCCATTTTCTGCCCACAATATTTTTCATGGAAATCCCAGACATATGAGTCGCGTCCATGCATGCTACGATGCCGGTATGAATTTGAAGGCTAAATATTTTTGTGTAGATCTTAGATTAGGTATATCCCTGTCCATAATGCTAAATTAAGGAAGTAACATTTAAATAGGAAACAGAATAGAAATGTACACTGATCACCCATTTTCGGCCCACAATCTTTTTCATGGAAATCCCAGTCATATGAGTCGAGTCCATGCATGCTACAATCACGGTATGAATTTGAAGGCAAAATATTTTTGTGCAGAGCTTAGATTGGGTCTTTCCCTGTCCATAATGCTAAATTGAGGAGGTAAAATAGAAATATAAATAGGAAACAGAATAGAAATGTACAGTGATCACCCATTTTCTCCCCAAAATATTTTTCATGAAAATCCCAGGCATATGAGTCGAGTCCATGCATGCTACGATCACGGTATGAATTTGAAGGCAAAATATTTTTTTGCAGAGCTTAGATTAGGTCTTTCCCTGTCCATAATGCTAAATTGAGGAGGTAAAATATAAATATAAATAGGAAACAGAAGAGAAATGTACAGTGATCACCCATTTTCTGCCCACAATCTTTTTCATGGAAATCCCAGTCATATGAGTCGAGTCTAAGCATGCTACGATCACGGTATGAATTTGAAAGGAAAATATTTTTGTGCAGATTTTAGATTAAGTCTTTCCCTGTCCATAATGCTAAATTGAGGACTAAAATAGAAATATAAATAGGAAACAGAAGAGAAATGTACAGTGATCAACCATTTTCGGCCCACAATCTTTTTCATGGAAATCCCAGTCATATGAGTCGAGTCCATGCATGCTACGATCACGGTATGAAAGCAAAATATTTTTGGGCAGATTTTAGATTAGTTCTTTCCCTGTCCATAATGCTAAATTGAGGAGGTAAAATAGAAATATAAATAGGAAACAGAAGAGAAATGTACAGTGATCACCAATTTTCGGCCCACAATATTTTTCATGGAAATCCCAGTCATATGAGTGGAGTCCATGTATGCTACGATCACGGTATGAATTTGAAAGCAAAATATTTTTGTGCAGATTTTAGATTAGGTCTTTCCCTGTCCATAATGCTAAATTGAGGAGGTAAAATAAAAATATAAATAGGAAACAGAAGAGAAATGTACAGTGATCACCAATTTTCGGCCCACAATATTTTTCATGGAAATCCCAGTCATATGAGTGGAGTCCATGCATGCTACGATCACGGTATGAATTTGAAAGCAAAATATTGTTTTGCAAATATTAGATTAGGTCTTTCCCTGTCCATATTGCTAAATTGAGAAGGTAAAATAGAAATATAAACAGGAAAATTAGAGAAATGTACAGTGATCACCCATTTTCGGCCCACAATCTTTTTCATGGAAATCCCAGTCATATGAGTCGAGTCCATGCATGCTACGATCACGGTATGAAGTTGAAAGCAAAATATTTTTGTGCAGATTTTAGATTAGGTCTTTCCCTGTTCATAATGCTAAATGAATGAAGTAAAATATAAATATAAATAGGAAACAGAATAGAAATGTACAGTGATCACCAATTTTCTCCCCACAATCTTTTTCATGGAAATCCCAGTCATATGAGTCGAGTCCATGCATGCTACGATCACGGTATGAATTTGAAGGCAAAATATTTTTGTGCAGCGCTTAGATAAGGTCTTTCCCTGTCCGTAATGCTAAATTGAGGAGGTAAAATATAAATATAAATAGGAAACAGAATAGAAATGTACAGTGATCACCCATTTTCTCCCCACAATCTTTTTCATGAAAATCCCAGTCATATGAGTCGAATCCATGCATGCTACGATCACGGTATGAATTTGAAGGCAAAATATTTTTTGCAGAGCTTAGAATAGGTCTTTCCCTGTACATAATGCTAAATTGAGGAAGTAAAATATAAATATAAATAGGAAACAGAAGAGAAATATACAGTGATCACACATTTTCTGCCCACAATATTTTCATGGAACTCCCAGTAATATGAGTCGAGTCCATGCATGCTACGGTCACGGTATGAATTTGAAGGCAAAATATTTTTTTGCAGAGCTTAGATTAGGTCTTTCCCTGTCCATAATGCTAAATTGAGGAAGTAAAATATAAATATAAATAGGAAACAGAAGAGAAATGTACAGTGATCACCCATTTTCTGCCCACAGTCTTTTTCATGGAAATCCCAGTCATATGAGTCGAGTCCATGCATGCTACGATAACGGTATGAATTTGAAGGCAAAATATTTTTTTGCAGATCTTATATTAGGTCTTACCCTGTCCATAATGCTAAATTGAGGAAGTAAAATAAATAGGAAACAGAAGAGAAATGTACAGTGATCACCCATTCTCTGCCCACAATCTTTTTCATGGAAATCCCAGTCATATGAGTCGAGTCCATAAATGCAACGATCACGGTATGAATTTGAAGGCAAAATATTTTTTTGCAGAACTTAGATTAGGTCTTTCCCTGTCCATAATGCTAAATTAAGGAGGTAAATTATAAATATAAATAGGAAACAGAAGAGAAATGTACAGTGATCACCCATTTTCGGCCCACAAACTTTTTCATGGAAATCCCAGTCATATGAGTCGAGTCCATGCATGCTACGATCACGGTATGAATTTGAAAGCAAAATATTTTTTTGCAGAGCTTAGATTAGGTCTTTCCCTGTCCATAATGCTAAATTGAGGAAGAAAAATATAAATATAAATAGGAAAGAGAAGAGAAATGTACAGTGATCACCCATTTTGGGCCCACAAACTTTCTCATGGAAAACCCAGTCATATGAGTCGAGTCCATGCATGCTACGATCACGGTATGAAATTCAAGGCAAAATATTTTTTTGCAGAGCTTAGATTAGGTCTTTCCCTGTCCATAATGCTAAATTGAGGAAGTAAAATAGAAATATAAATAGGAAAGAGAAGAGAAATGTACAGTGATCACCCATTTTCAGCCCACAATGTTTTTCATGAAAATCCCAGTCATATGAGTCAAGTCCATGCATGGTGCGATCACGGTATGAATTTGAAGGCAAAATACTTTTCTGCAGATCTTAGATTAGGTCTTTTCCTGTTCATAATGCTTAATTAAGGAAGTAAAATTTAAATAGGAAACAGAAGAGAAATGTACAGTGATCACCCATTTTCTACCCACAATCTTTTTCATGGAAATGCCAGTCATATGAGTCGAGTCCATGCATGCTGCGATCACGGTATGAATTGGAAAGCAAAATATTTTTTTGCAGATCTTAGATTAGGTCTTTCCCTCTCTATAATGCTTAATTAAGGAAGTAAAATTTAAATAGGAAACAGAAGAGAAATGTACAGTGATCACCCATTTTCTGCCCACAATCTTTTTCATGGAAATCCCAGTCATATGAGTCGATCAATGCATGCTATGATCACGGTATGAAATTGAAGGCAAAATATTTTTTTGCAGAGCTTAGATTAGGTCTTTCCCTGTCCATAATGATAAATGTAGGAAGAAAAATATAAATAGGAAACAGAAGAGAAATGTACAGTGATCACCCATTTTCTGCCCACATACTTTTTCATGGAAAACCCAGTCATATGAGTCGAGTCCATGCATAATTAAGGAAGTAAAATTTAAATAGGAAACAGAAGGGAAATGTACAGTTATCACCCATTTTGTGCCCACAATCTTTTTCGTGGAAATCCCAGTCATATGAGTCGAGTCCATGCATGCTACGATCACGGTATGAATTTGATGGCAAAATATTTTTTTGCAGATCTTAAATTAGGTCATTCCGTGTCCATAATGCTAAATTGAGGAAAGTAAAATATAAATATAAATAGGAAACAGAAGAGAAATGTACAGTGGTCACCAATTTTCTGCCGACAATCTATTTCATGGAATTCCCAGTCATATGAGTCGTGTCCATGAATGCTATGATCACGGTATGAATTTGAAGGCAAAATATTTTTGTGCAGAACTTAGATTAGGTCTTTCCCTGTCCATAATGCTAAATTGAGTATGTAAAATAGAAATATAAATAGGAAACAGAAGAGAAATGTACAGTGATCACCCATTTTCTGCCCACAATATTTTTCATGGAAATCCCAGTCATATGAGTCGAGTCCATGCATGCTACGATCACGGTATGAATTTGAAGGCTAAATATTTTTGTGCAGAACTTAGTTTAAGTCTTTCCCTGTCCATAATGCTAAATTGAGGAGGTAAAATAGAAATATAAATAGGAAACAGAAGAAAAATGTACAGTGATCACCCATTTTCTGCCCACAATATTTTTCATGGAAATCCCAGTCATATGAGTCGAATCCATGCATGCTACGATGACGGTATGAATTTGAAGGCTAAATATTTTTGTGCAGATCTTAGATTAGGTCTTTCCCTGTCCATAATGCTAAATTGAGGAGGTAAAATATAAATATAAATAGGAAACAGAAGAGAAATGTACAGTGATCACCACTTTCCTGCCCACAGTCTTTTTCATGGAAATCCCATTCATATGAGTCGAGTCCATGCATGCTACGATCACGGTATGAATTTGAAGGCAAAATATTTTTGTGCAGAACTTATATTAGGTCTTTCCCTGTCCATAATGCTAAATTGAGGATGTAAAATAGAAATATAAATAGGAAACAGAAGAGAAATGTACAGTGATCACCCATTTTCTGCCCACAATACTTTTCATGGAAATCCCAGTCATATGAGTCGAATCCATGCATGCTACGATCACGGTATGAATTTGAAGGATAAATATTTTTGTGCAGATCTTAGATTAGGTCTTTCCCTGTCCATAATGCTAAATTGAGGAGGTAAAATAGAAATATAAATAGGAAACAGAAGAGAAATGTACAGTGATCACCCATTTTCTGCCCACAATATTTTTCATGGAAATCCCAGTCATATGAGTCGAGTCCATGCATGCTACGATGACGGTATGAATTTGAAGGCTAAATATTTTCGTGCAGATCTTAGATTAGGTCTTTCCCTGTCCGTAATGCGAAATTGAGGAGGTAAAATATAAATATAAATAGGAAACAGAAGAGAAATGTACAGTGATCACCCATTTTCGGCCCACAATCTTTTTCATGGAAATCCCATTCATACGAGTCGAGTCCATGCATGCTACGATGACGGTATGAATTTGCAGTCTAAATATTTTTGTGCAGATCTTAGATTAGGTCTTTCCCTGTCCATAATGCTAAATTGAGGGGGTAAAATATAAATATAAATAGGAAACAGAAGAGAAATGTACAGTGACCAACCATTTCCTGCCCACAATCTTTTTCATGGAAATCCCAGTCATATGAGTCGAATCCATGCATGCTACGATCACGGTATGAATTTGAAGGTAAAATATTTTTGTGCAGAACTTAGATTAGGTCTTTCCCTGTCCATAATGCTAAATTGAGGATGTAAAATATAAATATAAATAGGAAACAGAAAAGAAATGTACAGTGATCACCCATTTTCTGCCCACAATATTTTTCATGGAAATCCCAGTCATATGAGTCGAGTCCATGCATGCTACGATGACGGTATGAATTTGAAGGCTAAATATTTTTGTGCAGATCTTAGATTAGGTCTTTCCCTGTCCGTAATGCTAAATTGAGGAGGTAAAATAGAAATATAAATAGGAAACAGAAGAGAAATGTACAGTGATAACCCATTTTCGGCCCACAATCTTTTTCATGGAAATCCCAGTCATATGAGTCGAGTCCATGCATGCTACGATGACGGTATGAATTTGAAGGCAAAATATTTTTGTGCAGATTTTAGATTAGGGCTTTCCCTGTCAATAATGCTAAATTGAGGAGGTAAAATATAAATATAAATAGGAAACAGAAGAGAAATGTACAGTGATCACCCATTTTCGGCCCAGAATCTTTTTCATGGAAATCCCATTCATATGAGTCGAGTCCATGCATGCTATGATGACGGTATGAATTTGAAGGCTAAATATTTTTGTGCAGATCTTAGATTACATCTTTCCCTGTCCATAATGCTAAATTGAGGAGGTAAAATAGAAATATAAATAGGAAACAGAAGAGAAATGTACAGTGATCACCCATTTTCGGCCCACAATCTTTTTCATGGAAATCCCATTATAATAAGTCGAGTCCATGCATGCTACGAAGACGGCATGAATTTGAAGGCTAAATATTTTTGTGCAGATCTTAGATTAGGTCTTTCCCTGTCGATAATGCTAAATTGAGGAGGTGAAATATAAATAGGAAACAGAAGAGAAATGTACAGTGATCACCCATTTTCTGCCCAAAATATTTTTCATGGAAATCCCAGTCATATGAGTCGAGTCCATGCATGCTACGATCACGGTATGAATTTGAAGGCAAACAATTTTGTGCATAACTTAGATTAGGTCTTTCACTGTCCATAATGCTAAATTGAGGAGGTAAAATATAAATATAAATAGGAAACAGAAGAGAAATGTACAGTGATCACCCATTTTCGGCCCACAATCTTTTTCATGGAAATCCCATTCATACGAGTCGAGTCCATGCATGCTACGATGACGGTATGAATTTGCAGTCTAAATATTTTTGTGCAGATCTTAGATTACATCTTTCCCTGTCCATAATGCTAAATTGAGGAGGTAAAATAGAAATATAAATAGGAAACAGAAGAGAAATGTACAGTGATCACCCATTTTCGGCCCACAATCTTTTTCATGGAAATCCCGTTCATATGAGTCGAATCCATGCATGCTACGATGAGGTATGAATTTGAAGGCTAAATATTTTTGTGCAGATCTTAGATTAGGTCTTTCCCTGTTCATAATGCTAAATTGAGGAGGTAAAATAGAAATATAAATAGGAAAGAGAAGAGAAATGTACAGTGATCAACCATTTCCTGCCCACAATCATTTTCATGGAAATCCCAGTCATATGAGTCGAGTCCATGCATGCTACGATCACGGTATGAATTTGAAGGCAAAATATTTTTATGCAGAACTTAGATTAGGTCTTTCCCTGTCCATAATGCTAAATTGAGGATGTAAAATATAAATATAAATAGGAAACAGAAAAGAAATGTACAGTGATGACCCATTTTCTGCCCACAATATTTTTCATGGAAATCCCAGTCATATGAGTCGAGTCCATGCATGCTACGATGACGGTATGAATTTGAAGGCAAAATATTTTTGTGCAGATTTTAGATTAGGGCTTTCCCTGTCAATAATGCTAAATTGAGGAGGTAAAATATAAATATAAATAGGAAACAGAAGAGAAATGTACAGTGATCACCCATTTTCGGCCCACAATCTTTTTCATGGAAATCCCATTCATATGAGTCGAGTCCATGCATGCTATGATGACGGTATGAATTTGAAGGCTAAATATTTTTGTGCAGATCTTAGATTAGGTCTTTCCCTGTCCATAATGCTAAATTGAGGAGGTAAAATAGAAATATAAATAGGAAACAGAAGAGAAATGTACAGTGATCACCCATTTTCGGCCCACAATCTTTTTCATGGAAATCCCATTATAATAAGTCGAGTCCATGCATGCTACGAAGACGGCATGAATTTGAAGACTAAATATTTTTGTGCAGATCTTAGATTAGGTCTTTCCCTGTCCATAATGCTAAATTGAGGAGGTAAAATATAAATATAAATAGGAAACAGAAGAGAAATGTACAGTGATCACCCATTTTTTGCCCACAATATTTTTCATGGAATTCCCAGTCATATGAGTCGAGTCCATGCATGCTACGATCACGGTATGAATTTGAAGGCTAAATATTTTTGTGCAGATCTTAGATTAGGTTTTTCCCTGTCCATAATGCTAAATTGAGGAGGTAAAATATAAATATAAATAGGAAGCAGAAGAGAAATGTACAGTGATTACCCATTTTCTGCACACAATATTTTTCATGTAAATCCCAGTCATATGAGTCGAATCCATGCATGCTACGATCACGGTATGAATTTGAAGGCTAAATATTTTTGTGCAGATCTTAGATTAGGTCTTTCCCTGTCCATAATGCTAAATTGAGGAGGTAAAATATAAATATAAATAGGAAACAGAAGAGAAATGTACAGTGATCACCCATTTCCTGCCCACAATCTTTTTCATGGAAATCCCAGTCATATGAGTCGAGTCCATGCATGCTACGATCGCGGTATGAATTTTAAGGCTAAATATTTTTGTGCAGATCTTAGATTAGGTCTTTCCCTGTCCATAATGCTAAATTGAGGAGGTAAAATAGAAATATAAATAGGAAACAGAAGAGAAATGTACAGTTATCACCCATTTTCTGCCCACAATCTTTTTCATGGAAATCCCAGTCATATGAGTCGAGTCCATGCATGCTACGGTCACGGTATGAATTTGAAGGTAAAATATTTTTTGCAGATCTTAGATTAGTTCTTTCCCTGTCCATAATGCTAAATTGAGGAGGGAAAATAGAATATAAATAGGAAACAGAAGAGAAATGTACAGTGATAACCCAATTTCGGCCCACAATATTTTTCATGGAAATCCCATTCATATGAGTCGAGTCCATGCATGCTACGATGACGGTATGAATTTGAAGGCAAAATATTTTTTGCAGATCTTAGATTAGGTCTTTCCCTGTCCATAATGCTAAATTTAGGAGGTAAAATAGAAATATAAATAGGAAACAGAAGAGAAATGTACAGTGATCACCCATTTTCGGCGACAATCTTTTTCATGGAAATCCCATTCATATGAGTCGAGTCCATGCATGGTACGATGACGGTATGAATTTAAAGGCTAAATATTTTTGTGCAGATCTTAGATTAGGGCTTTCCCTGTCAATAATGCTAAATTGAGGAGGTAAAATATAAATATAAATAGGAAACAGAAGAGAAATGTACAGTGATCACCCATTTTCGGCCCACAATCTTTTTCATGGAAATCCCATTCATATGAGTCGAGTCCATGCATGCTACGATGACGGTATGAATTTGAAGGCTAAATATTTTGTTGCAGATCTTAGATTAGGTCTTTCCCTGTCCATAATGCTAAATTGAGGAGGTAAAATAGAAATATAAATAGGAAACAGAAGAGAAATGAACAGTGATCACCCATTTTCGGCCCACAATCTTTTTCATGGAAATCCCATTCATATGAGTTGAGTCCATGCATGCTACGATCGCGGTATGAATTTGAAGGCTAAATATTTTTGTGCAGATCTGAGATTAGGTCTTTCCCTGTCCATAATGCTAAATTGAGGAGGTAAAATAGAGATATAAATAGGAAACAGAAGAGAAATGTACAGTGATCACCCATTTTCGGCCCACAATCTTTTTCATGGAAATCCCATTCATATGAGTCGAGTCCATGCATGCTACGATGACGGTATGAATTTGAAGGCTAAATATTTTTGTGCAGATCTTAGATTAGGTCTTTCCCTGTCCATAATGCTAAATTGAGGAGGTAAAATAGAAATATCAATAGGAAACAGAAGAGAAATGTACAGTGATAACCCATTTTCGGCCCACAATCTTTTTCATGGAAATCCCATTCATATGAGTCGAGTCCATGCATGCTACGTTGACGGTATGAATTTGAAGGCTAAATATTTTGGTGCAGATCTTAGATTAGGTCTTTCCCTGTCCATAATGCTAAATTGAGGAGGTAAAATAGAAATATAAATAGGAAACAGAAAAGAAATGTACAGTGATCACCCATTTTCGGCCCACAATCATTTTCATGGAAATCCCATTCATATGAGTCGAATCCATGCATGCTTCGATGACGGTATGAATTTGAAGGCTTAATATTTTTCTGCAGATCTTAGATTACGTCTTTCCCTGTCAATAATGCTAAATTGAGGAGGTAAAATATAAATAGGAAACAGAAGAGAAATGTACAGTGATCACCCATTTTCGGCCCACAATCTTTTTCATGCAAATCCCATTCATATGAGTCGAGTCCATGCATGCATCGATGACGGTATGAATTTGAAGGCTAAATATTTTTGTGCAGATCTTAGATTAGGGCTTTCCCTTTCAATAATGCTAAATTGAGGAGGTAAAATAGAAATATAAATAGGAAACAGAAGAGAAATGTACAGTGATCACCCATTTTCGGCCCACAATGTTTTTCATGGAAATCCTATTCATATGAGTCGAGTCCATGCATGCTATGATGATGGTATGAATTTGAAGGCTAAATATTTTTGTGCAGATCTTAGATTAGGTCTTTCCCTGTCCATAATGCTAAATTGAGGAGGTAAAATATAAATATAAATGGGAAACAGAAGAGAAATGTACAGTGATCACCCATTTTCGGCCCACAATCTTATTCATGGAAATCCCATTTATATGAGTCGAGTCCATGCATGCTACGATGACGGTATGAATTTGAAGGCTAAATATTATTGTGCAGATCTTAGATTAGGTCTTTCCCTGTCCATAATGCTAAATTGAGGAGGTAAAATATAAATATAAATAGGAAACAGAAGAGAAATGTACAGTGATCACCCATTTTCTGCCCATAATATTTTTCATGGAAATCCCAGTCATATGAGTCGAGTCCATGCATGCTAAGATCACGGTATGAATTTGAAGGCTAAATATTTTTGTGCAGATCTTAGATTAGGTCTTTCCCTGTCCATAATGCTAAATTGAGGAGGTAAAATATAAATATAAATAGGAAACAGAAGAGAAATGTACAGTGATCACCCATTTTCGGCCCACAATCTTTTTCATGGAAATCCCAGTCATATGAGTTGAGTCCATGCATGCTACGATCACGGTATGAATTTGAAAGCAAAATATTTTTGTGCTGATTTTAGATTAGGTCTTTCCCTATCCATAATGCTAAATTGAGGAGGTAAAATATAAATATAAATAGGAAACAGAAGAGAAATGTACAGTGATCACCCATTTTCGGCCCACAATCTTTTTTATGGAAATCCCAGTCATATGAGTCGAGTCTATGCATGCTACGATCACGGTATGAATTTGAAAGAAAATATTTTTTTGCAGATTTTAGATTAAGTCTTTCCCTGTCCATAATGCTAAATGAAGAAAGTAAAATATAAATATAAATAAGAAACAGAAGTGAAATGTACAGTGATCACCCATTTTCGGGCGACAATCTTTTTCATGGAAATCCCAGTCATACGAGTCGAGTCCATGCATGCTACGATGACGGTATGAATTTGAAGGCTAAATATTTTTGTGCAGATCTTAGATTAGGTCTTTCCCTGTCCATAATGCTAAATTGAGGAGGTAAAATATAAATATAAATAGGAAACAGAAGAGAAATGTACAGTGATCACCCATTTTTAAACCACAATCTTTTTCATGGAAATCACAGTCAGATGATTCGAGTCCATGCATGCTACGATCACGGTATGAATTTAAAGCAAAATATTTTTGTGCAGATCTTACATTAGGTCTTTCCCTGTCCATAATGCTAAATTGAGGAGGTAAAATAGAAATATAAATAGGAAACAGAAGAGAAATGTACCGTGATCACCAATTTTCGGCCCACAATCGTTTTCATGGAAATCCCATTCATATGAGTCGAGTCCATGCATGCTACGATCACGGTATGAATTTGAAGGCTAAATATTTTTGTGCAGATCTTAGATTAGGTTTTTCCCTGTCCATAATGCTAAATTGAGGAGGTAAAATAGAAATATAAATAGGAAACAGAAGACAAAATGTACAGTGATCACCCATTTTCGGCTCACAATCTTTTTCATGGAAATCCCATTCATATGAGTCGAGTCCATGCATGCTACGATGACGGTATGAATTTGAAGGCTAAATATTTTTGTGCAGATCTTAGATTAGGTCTTTCCCTGTCCATAATGCTAAATTGAGGAGGTAAAATTGAAATATAAATAGGAAACAGAAGAGAAATGTACAGTGATCACCCATTTTCGGCCCACAATCTTTTTCATGGAAATCTCATTCATATGAGTCGAGTCCATGCATGCTACGATGACGGTATGAATTTGAAGGCTAAATATTTTTGTGCAGATCTTAGATTAGGTCTTTCCCTGTCCATAATGCTAAATTGAGGAGGTAAAATAGAAATATAAATAGGAAACAAGAGAAATGTACAGTGATCACCCATTTTCGGCCCACAATCTTTTTCATGGAAATCCCAGTCATATGAGTCGAATCTATGCATGCTACGATCACGGTATGAATTTGAAAGCAAAATATTTTTTTGCAGATTTTAGATTAAGTCTTTCCCTGTCCATAATGCTAAATGAAGAAAGTAAAATATAAATATAAATAAGAAACAGAAATGAAATGTACAGTGATCACCCATTTTCGGGCGATAATCTTTTTCATGGAAATCCCAGTCATACGAGTCGAGTCCATGCATGCTACGATGATGGTACGAATTTGAAGGCTAAATATTTTTGTGCAGATCTTAGATTAGGTCTTTCCCTGTCCATAATGCTAAATTGAGGAGGTAAAATATAAATATAAATAGGAAACAGAAGAGAAATGTACAGTGATCACCCATTTTCGGCCCACAATCTTTTTCATAGAAATCCCATTCATATGAGTCGAGTCCATGCATGCTACGATCACGGTATGAATTTGAAGGCTAAATATTTTTGTGCAGATCTTAGATTAGGTTTTTCTATGTCCATAATGCTAAATTGAGGAGGTAAAATATAAATATAAATAGGAAACAGAAGACAAAATGTACAGTGATCACCCATTTTCGGCTCACAATCTTTTTCATGGAAATCCCATTCATATGAGTCGAGTCCATGCATGCTACGATGACGGTATGAATTTGAAGGCTAAATATTTTTGTGCAGATCTTAGATTAGGTCTTTCCCTGTCCATAATGCTAAATTGAGGAGGTAAAATAGAAATATCAATAGGAAACAGAAGAGAAATGTACAGTGATAACCCATTTTCGGCCCACAATCTTTTTCATGGAAATCCCATTCATATGAGTCGAGTCCATGCATGCTACGTTGACGGTATGAATTTGAAGGCTAAATATTTTGGTGCAGATCTTAGATTAGGTCTTTCCCTGTCCATACTGCTAAATTGAGGAGGTAAAATAGAAATATAAACAGGAAACAGAAAAGATATGTACAGTGATCACCCATTTTCGGCCCACAATCTTTTTCATGGAAATCCCATTCATATGAGTCGAATCCATGCATGCTTCGATGACGGTATGAATTTGAAGGATTAATATTTTTCTGCAGATCTTAGATTACGTCTCTCCCTGTCAATAATGCTAAATTGAGGAGGTAAAATATAAATAGGAAACAGAAGAGAAATGTACAGTGATCACCCATTTTCGGCCCACAATCTTTTTCATGCAAATCCCATTCATATGAGTCGAGTCCATGCATGCTACGATGACGGTATGAATTTGAAGGCTAAAAATTTTTGTGCAGATCTTAGATTAGGGCTTTCCCTGTCAATAATGCTAAATTGAGGAGGTAAAATAGAAATATAAATAGGAAACAGAAGAGAAATGTACAGTGATCACCCATTTTCGGCCCACAATGTTTATCATGGAAATCCTATTCATATGAGTCGAGTCCATGCATGCTATGATGACGGTATGAATTTGAAGGCTAAATATTTTTGTGCAGATCTTAGATTAGGTCTTTCCCTGTCCATAATGCTAAATTGAGGAGGTAAAATATAAATATAAATAGGAAACAGAAGAGAAATGTACAGTGATCACCCATTTTCGGCCCACAATCTTTTTCATGGAAATCCCATTCATATGAGTCAAGTCCATGCATGCTACGATGACGGTATGAATTTGAAGGCTAAATATTTTTGTGCAGATCTTAGATTAGGTCTTTCCCTGTCCATAATGCTAAATTGAGGAGGTAAAATATAAATATAAATGGGAAACAGAAGAGAAATGTACAGTGATCAACCTTTTTCGGCCCACAATCTTATTCATGGAAATCCCATTCATATGAGTCGAGTCCATGCATGCTACGATGACGGTATGAATTTGAAGGCTAAATATTTTTGTGCAGATCTTAGATTAGGTCTTTCTCTGTCCATAATGCTAAATTGAGGAGGTAAAATATAAATAGGAAACAGAAGAGAAATGTACAGTGATCACCCATTTTCTGCCCACAATATTTTTCATGGAAATCCCAGTCATATGAGTCGAGTCCATGCATGCTACGATGACGGTATGAATTTGAAGGCTAAATATTTTTGTGCAGATCTTAGATTAGGGCTTTCCCTGTCAATAATGCTAAATTGAGGAGGTAAAATATAAATATAAATAGGAAACAGAAGAGAAATGTACAGTGATCACCCATTTTCTGCCCACAATATTTTTCATGGAATTCCCAGTCATATGAGTCGAGTTCATGCATGCTACGATCACGGTATGAATTTGAAGGCTAAATATTTTTGTGCAGATCTTAGATTAGGTCTTTCCCTGTCCATAATGCTTAATTGAGGAGGGAAAATAGAAATATAAATAGGAAACAGAAGAGAAATGTACAGTGATCACCCATTTTCTGCCCACAATATATTTCATGGAAATCCCAGTCATATGAGTCGAGTCCATGCATGCTACGATGACGGTATGAATTTGAAGGCTAAATATTTTTGTGCAGATCTTAGATTAGGGCTTTCCCTGTCAATAATGATAAATTGAGGAGGTAAAATATAAATATAAATAGGAAACAGAAGAGAAATGTACAGTGATCACCCATTTTCTGCCCACAATATTTTTCATGGAATTCCCAGTCATATGAGTCGAGTTCATGCATGCTACGATCACGGTATGAATTTGAAGGCTAAATATTTTTGTGCAGATCTTAGATTAGGTCTTTCCCTGTCAATAATGCTAAATTGAGGAGGTAAAATATAAATATAAATAGGAAACAGAAGAGAAATGTACAGTGATCAACCATTTTCGGCCCACAATCTTTTTCATGGAAATCCCATTCATATGAGTTGAGTCCATGCATGCTTCGATCGCGGTATGAATTTGAAGGCTAAATATTTTTGTGCAGATCTTAGATTATGTCTTTCCCTGTCCATAATGCTAAATATAGGAGGTAAAATATAAATATAAATAGGAAACAGAAGAGAAATGTACAGTGATCACCCATTTTCGGCCCACAATCTTTTTCATGGAAATCCCATTCATATGAGTCGAGTCCATGCATGCTACGATGACGGTATGAATTAGAAGGCTAAATATTTTTGGGCAGATTTTACATTAGGTCTTTCCCTGTCCATAATGCTAAATTGAGGAGGTAAAATAGAAATATAAATAGGAAACAGAAGAGAAATGTACAGTGATCACCCATTTTCGGCCCACAATCGTTTTCATGGAAATCCCATTAATATGAGTCGAGTCCATGCATGCTACGATGACGGTATGAATCTGAAGGCTAAATATTTTTGTGCAGATCTTAGATTAGGTATTTCCATGTCCATAATGCTAAATTGAGGAGGTAAAATAGAAATATACATAGGAAACAGAAGACAAAATGTACAGTGATCACCCATTTTCGGCCCACAATCTTTTTCTTAGAAATCCCATTCATATGAGTCGAGTCCATGCATGCTACGATGATGGTATGAATTTGAAGGCTAAATATTTTTGTGCAGATCTTAGATTAGGTCTTTCCCTGTCCATAATGCTAAATTGAGGAGGTAAAATATAAATATAAATAGGAAACAGAAGAAAAATGTACAGTGATCACCCTTTTTCGGCCCAAAATCTTTTTCATGGAAATCCCATTCATATGAGTCGAGTCCATGCATGCTTCGATGACGGTATGAATTTGAAGGCTAAATATTTTTGTGCAGATCTTAGATTAGGTCTTTCCCTGACCATAATGCTAAATTGAGGAGATAAAATATAAATATATATAGGAAACAGAAGAGAAATGTACAGTGATCACCCATTTTCTGCACACAATATTTTTCATGGAAATCCCAGTCATATGAGTCGAGTCCATGCATGCTACGATCACGGTATGAATTTGAAGGCTAAATATTTTTGTGCATATCTTAGATTAGTTCTTTCCCTGATCATAATGCTAAATTGAGGAGATAAAATATAAATATAAATAGGAAACAGAAGAGAAATGCACAGTGATCACCCATTTTCGACCCACAATCTTTTTAATTGAAATCCCATTCATATGAGTCGAGTCCATGCATGCTACGATGACGGTATGAATTTGAAGGCTAAATATTTTTGTGAAGATCTTAGATTAGGTCTTTCCCTGTCCATAATGCTAAATTGAGGAGGTAAAATATAAATATAAATAGGAAACAGAAGAGAAATGTACAGTGATCACCCATTTTCGGCCCACAATCTCTTTAATGGAAATCCCATTCATATGAGTCGAGTCCATGCATGCTACGATGACGGTATGAATTTGAAGGCTAAATATTTTTGTGCAGATCTTAGATTAGGTCTTTCCTTGTCCATAATGCTAAATTGAGGAGGTAAAATAGAAATATAAATAGGAAACAGATGAGAAATGTACAGTGATCACCCATTTTCGGCCCAGAATCTTTTTCATGGAGATCCCATTCATATGAGTCGAGTCCATGCATGCTACAATGACCCTATGAATTTGAAGTCTAAATATTTTTGTGCAGATCTTAGATTATGTCTTTCCCTGTCCATAATGCTAAATTGAGGAGATAAAATATAAATATAAATAGGAAACAGAAGAGAAATGTACAGTGATCACCCATTTTCGGCCCACAATATTTTTCGTGGACATCCCAGTCATATGAGTCGAGTCCATGCATGCTACGATCACGGTATGAATTTGAAGGCTAAATATTTTTGTGCATGTCTTAGATTAAGTCTTTCACTGTCCATAATGCTAAATTGAGGAGGTAAAATATAAATATAAATAGGAAACAGAAGAGAAATGTACAGTCATCACCCATTTTCGGCCCACAATCTTTTTCATGGAAATCCCATTCATTTGAGTCGAGTCCATGCATGCTACGATGACGGTATGAATTTGAAGGCTAAATATTTTTGTGCATATCTTAGATTAGATCTTTCCCTGTCCATAATGCTAAATTGAGGAGGTAAAATATAAATATAAATAGGAAACAGAAGAGAAATGTACAGTGATCACCCATTTTCTGCCCACAATATTTTTCATGGAAATCCCAGTCATATGAGACGAGTCCATGCATGCTACGATGACGGTATGAATTTAAAGGCTAAATATTTTTGTGCAGATCTTAGATTAGGGCTTTCCCTGTCAATAATGCTAAATTGAGGAGGTAAAATATAAATATAAATAGGAAACAGAAGAGAAATGTACAGTGATCACCCATTTTCGGCCCACAATCTTTTTCATGGAAATCCCATTCATATGAGTCGAGTCCATGCATGCTATGATGACGGTATGAATTTGAAGGCTAAATATTTTTGTGCAGATCTTAGATTAGGTCTTTCCCTGTCCATAATGCTAAATTGAGGAGGTAAAATATAAATATAAATAGGAAACAGAAGAGAAATGTACAGTGATCACCCATTTTCGGCCCACAATCGTTTTCATGGAAATCCCATTCATATGAGTCGAGTCCATGCATGCTACGATCACGGTATGAATTTGAAGGCTACATATTTTTGTGCAGATCGTAGATTAGGTCTTTCCCTGTCCATAATGCTAAATTGAGAAGGTAAAATATAAATATAAATAGGAAACAGAAGAGAAATGTACAGTGATCACCCATTTTCGGCCCACAATCTTTTTCATGGAAATCCCATTCATATGAGTCCAGTCCATGCATGCTAAAATGACGGTATGAATTTGAAGACTAAATATTTTTGTGCAGATCTTAGATTAGGTCTTTCCCTGTCCATAATGCAAAATTGAGGAGATAAAATATAAATATAAATAGGAAACAGAAGAGAAATGTACAGTGATCACCCATTTTCGGCCCAAAATATTTTTCATGGACATCCCAGTCATATGAGTCGAGTCCATGCATGCTACGATCACGGTATGAATTTGAAGGCTAAATATTTTTGTGTATGTCTTAGATTAAGTCTTTCACTGTCCATAATGCTAAATTGAGGAGGTAAAATAGAAATATAAATAGGAAACAGAAGAGAAATGTACAGTCATCACCCATTTTCGGCCCACAATCTTTTTCATGGAAATCCCATTCATATGAGTCGATTCCATGCATGCTACGATGACGGTATGAATTTGAAGGCTAGATATTTTTGTGCAGATCTTAGATTAGGTCTTTCCCTGTCCATAATGCTAAATTGAGGAGGTAAAATATAAATATAAATAGGAAACAGAAGAGAAATGTACAGTGATCACCCATTTTCGGCCCAGAATCTTTTTCATGGAAATCCCATTCATATGAGTCGAGTCCATGCATGCTACGATGACGGTATGAATTTGAAGGCTAAATATTTTTGTGCAGATCTGAGATTAGGTCTTTCCCTGTCCATAATGCTAAATTGAGGAGGTAAAATAGAAATATAAGTAGGAAACAGAAGAGAAATGTACAGTGATCACCCATTTTCGGCCCAAAATCTTTTTCATGGAAATCCCATTCATATGAGTCGCATCCATGCATGCTACGATCACGGTATGAATTTGAAGGCTAAATATTTTTGTGTATGTCTTAGATTAAGTCTTTCACTGTCCATAATGCTAAATTGAGGAGGTAAAATAGAAATATAAATAGGAAAGAGAAGAGAAATGTACAGTCATCACCCATTTTCGGCCCACAATCTTTTTCATGGAAATCCCATTCATATGAGTCGAGTCCATGCATGCTACGATGACGGTATGAATTTGAAGGCTAAATATTTTTGTGCAGATCTTAGATTAGGTCTTTCCCTGTCCATAATGCTAAATTGAGGAGATAAAATAGAAATATTAATAGGAAACAGAAGAGAAATGTACAGTGATCACTCATTTTCGGCCCACAATCGTTTTCATGGAAATCCCATTCATATGAGTCGAGTCCATGCATGCTACGATGACGGTATGAATTTGAAGGCTAAATATTTTTGTGCAGATCTTAGATTAGGTCTTTCCATGTCCATAATGCTAAATTGAGGAGGTAAAATAGAAATATAAATAGGAAACAGAAGAGAAATGTACAGTGATCACCCATTTTCGGCCCACAATCTCTTTCATTGAAATCCCATTCATATGAGTCGAGTCCATGCATGCTACGATGACGTATGAATTTGAAGGCTAATATTTTTGTGCAGATCTTAGATTAGGTCTTTCCTTGTCCATAATGCTAAATTGAGGAGGTAATATAGAAATATAAATAGGAAACAGAAGAGAAATGTACAGTGATCACCCATTTTCGGCCCAGAATCTTTTTCATGGAAATCCCATTCATATAAGTCCAGTCCATGCATGCTACGATGACGGTATGAATTTGAAGGCTAAATATTTTTGTGCAGATCTTAGATTAGGTCTTTCCCTGTCCATAATGCTAAATTGAGGAGGTAAAATATAAATATAAATAGGAAACAGAAGAGAAATGTACAGTGATCACCCATTTTCTACCCACAATATTTTTCATGGAAATCCCAGTCATATGAGTCGAATCCATGCATGCTACGATGACGGTATGAATTTGGAGGCTAAATATTTTTGAGCAGATCTTAGATTAGGTCTTTCCCTGTCCATAATGCTAAATTGAGGAGGTAAAATATAAATATAAATAGGAAACAGAAGAGAAATGTACAGTGATCACCCATTTTCGGCCCACAATCTTTTTCATGGAAATCCCATTCATATGAGTCGAGTCCATGCATGCTACGATGACGGTATGAATTTGAAGGCTAAATATTTTTGTGCAGATCTGAGATTAGGTCTTTCCCTGTCCATAATGCTAAATTGAGGAGGTAAAATAGAAATATAAGTAGGAAACAGAAGAGAAATGTACAGTGATCACCCATTTTCGGCCCACAATCTTTTTCATGGAAATCCCATTCATATGAGTCGAGTCCATGCATGCTACGATGACGGTATGAATTTGAAGGCTAAATATTTTTGTGCAGATCTTAGATTAGGTCTTTCCCTGTCCATAATGCTAAATTGAGGAGGTAAAATAGAAATATAAATAGGAAACAGAAGAGAAATGTACAGTGATCACCCATTTTCGGCCCACAATCTTTTTCATGGAAATCCCATTCATATGAGTCGAGTCCATGCATGCTACGATGACGGTATGAATTTGAAGGCTAAATATTTTTGTGCAGATCTTAGATTAGGTCTTTCCCTGTCCATAATGCTAAATTGAGGAGGTAAAATATAAATATAAATAGGAAACAGAAGAGAAATGTACAGTGATCACCCATTTTCGGCCCACAATCTTTTTCATGGAAATCCCATTCATATGAGTCGAGTCTATGCATGCTACGATGACGGTATGAATTTGAAGGTTAATATTTTTGTGCAGATCTTAGATTAGGTCTTTCCCTGTCCAGAATGCTAAATTGAGGAGATAAAATATAAATATAAATAGGAAACAGAAGAGAAATGTACAGTGATGACCCATTTTCGGCCCACAATATTTTTCATGGACATCCCAGTCATATGAGTCGAGTCCATGCATGCTACGATGACGGTATGAATTTGAAGGCTAGATATTTTTGTGCAGATCTTAGATTAGGTCTTTATCTGTCCATAATGATAAATTGAGGAGGTAAAATATAAATATAAATAGGAAACAGAATAGAAATGTACAGTGATCACCCATTTTCGGCCCACAATCTTTTTCATGGAAATCCCATTCCTATGAGTCGAGTCCATGCATGCTACGATCACGGTAAGAATTTGAAGGTTAATATTTTTGTGCAGATCTTAGATTAGGTCTTTCTCTGTCCATAATGCTAAATTGAGGAGATAAAATATAAATATGAATAGGAAACAGAAGAGAAATGTACAGTGATCACCCATTTTAAGCCCACAATATTTTTCATGGACATCCCAGTCATATGAGTCGAGTCCATGCATGCTACGATCACGGTATGAATTTGAAGGCTAAATATTTTGTGCATGTCTTAGTTTAAGTCTTTCACTGTCCATAATGTTAAATTGAGGAGGTAAAATAGAAATATAAATAGGAAACAGAAGAGAAATGTACAGTCATCACCCATTTTCGGCCCACAATCTTTTTCATGGAAATCCCATTCATATGAGTCGAGTACATGCATGCAACGATGACGGTATGAATTTGAAGGCTAAATATTTTTGTGCAGATCTTAGATTAGGTCTTTCCCTGTCCATAATGCTAAATTGAGGAGGTAAAATATAAATATAAATAGGAAACAGAAGAGAAATGTACAGTGATCACCCATTTTCGGCCCACAATCTTTTTCATGGAAATCCCATTCATATGAGTCGAGTCCATGCATGCTACGATGACGGTATGAATTTGAAGGCTAAATATTTTTGTGCATATCTTAGATTAGATCTTTCCCTGTCCATAATGCTAAATTGAGGAGGTAAAATAGAAATATAAATAGGAAACAGAAGAGAAATGTACAGTGATCACCCATTTTCTGCCCACAATATTTTTCATGGAAATCCCAGTCATATGAGACGAGTCCATGCATGCTACGATGACGGTATGAATTTGAAGGCTAAATATTTTTGTGTATGTCTTAGATTAAGTCTTTCACTGTCCATAATGCTAAATTGAGGAGGTAAAATATAAATATAAATAGGAAACAGAAGAGAAATGTATAGTGATCAACCATTTTCGGCCCACAATCTTTTTCATGGAAATCCCATTCATATGAGTCGAGTCCATGCATCCTACGATGACGGAATGAATTTGAAGGCTAAATATTTTTGTGCAGATCTTAGATGAGGTCTTTCCCTGTCCATAATGCTAAATTGAGGAAGTAAAATATAAATATAAATAGGAAACAGAAGAGAAATGTACAGTGATCACCCATTTTCGGCCCACAATTTTTTCATGGAAATCCCATTCATATGAGTCGAGTCCATGCATGCTACGATGACGGTATGAATTTAAAGGCTAAATATTTTTGTGCAGATCTTAGATTAGGTCTTTCCCTGTCCATAATGCTAAATTGAGGAGGTAAAATAGAAATATAAATAGGAAACAGAAGAGAAATGTACAGTGATCACCCATTTTCGGCCCACAATCTTTTTCATGGAAATCCCATTCATATGAGTCCAGT
This sequence comes from Acanthosepion lycidas, assembly GCA_963932145.1. Classification (NCBI taxonomy): domain Eukaryota; kingdom Metazoa; phylum Mollusca; class Cephalopoda; order Sepiida; family Sepiidae; genus Acanthosepion; species Acanthosepion lycidas. The sequence goes on along the minus strand of CAWVQA010001282.1, from coordinate 51,020 downwards.
CCATGCATGCTACGATGACGGTATGAATTTGAAGGCTAAATATTTTTGTGCAGATCTTAGATTAGGTCTTTCCCTGTCCATAATGCTAAATTAAGGAGGTAAAATAGAAATATAAATAGGAAACAGAAGAGAAATGTACAGTGATCACCCATTCTCGGCCCAGAATCTTTTTCATGGAAATCCCATTCATATGAGTCGAGTCCATGCATGCTACAATGACGGTAAGAATTTGAAGGCAAAATATTTTTGTGCAGATCTTAGATTAGGTCTTTCCCTGTCCATAATGCTAAATTGAGGAGATAAAATATAAATAGGAATAGGAAACAGAAGAGAAATGTACAGTGATCACCCATTTTCGGCCCACAATATTTTTCATGGACATCCCAGTCATATGAGTCGAGTCCATGCATGCTACGATCACGGTATGAATTTGAAGGCTAAATATTTTGTGCATGTCTTAGATTAAGTCTTTCACTGTCCATAATGCTAAATTGAGGAGGTAAAATAGAAATATAAATAGGAAACAGAAGAGAAATGTACAGTGATCACCCATTTTCGGCCCACAATCTTTTTCATGGAAATCCCATTCATATGAGTCGAGTCCATGCATGCTACGATGACGGTATGAATTTGAAGGCTAAATATTTTTGTGCATATCTTAGATTAGATCTTTCCCTGTCCATAATGCTAAATTGAGGAGGTAAAATATAAATATAAATAGGAAACAGAAGAGAAATGTACAGTGATCACCCATTTTCTGCCCACAATATTTTTCATGGAAATCCCAGTCATATGAGACGAGTCCATGCATGCTACGATGACGGTATGAATTTGAAGGCTAAATATTTTTGTGCAGATCTTAGATTAGGTCTTTCCCTGTCCATAATGCTAAATTGAGGAGGTAAAATAGAAATATAAATAGGAAACAGAAGAGAAATGTACAGTGATCACCCATTTTCGGCCCACAATCTTTTTCATCGAAATCCCATTCATATGAGTCGAGTCCATGAATGCTACGATGAAGGTATGAATTTGAAGGCTAAATATTTTTGTGCAGATCTTAGATTAGGTCTTTCCATGTCCATAAGGCTAAATTGAGGAAGTAAAATATAAATATAAATAGGAAACAGAAGAGAAATGTACAGTGATCACCCATTTTCTGCCCATAATTTTTTCTTGGAAATCCCATTCATATGAGTCGAGTCCATGTATGCTACGATGACGGTATGAATTTGAAGGCTAAATATTTTTGTGCAGATCTTAGATTAGGTCTTTCCCTGTCCATAATGCTAAATTGAGGAGGTAAAATAGAAATATAAATAGGAAACAGAAGAGAAATGTACAGTGATCACCCATTTTCGGCCCAGAATCTTTTTCATGGAAATCCCATTCATATGAGTCCAGTCCATGCATGCTACAATGACGGTATGAATTTGAAGACTAAATATTTTTGTGCAGAACTTCGATTAGGTCTTTCCCTGTCCATAATGCTAAATTGAGGAGATAAAATATAAATATAAATAGGAAACAGAAGAGAAATGTACAGTCATCACCCATTTTCAGCCCACAATCTTTTTCATGGAAATCCCATTCATATGAGTCGAGTCCATGCATGCTACGATGACGGTATGAATTTGAAGGCTAGATATTTTTGTGCAGATCTTAGATTAGGTCTTTATCTGTCCATAATGCTAAATTGAGGAGGTAAAATATAAATATAAATAGGAAACAGAATAGAAATGTACAGTGATCACCCATTTTCGGCCCACAATCTTTTTCATGGAAATCCCATTCCTATGAGTCGAGTCCATGCATGCTACGATCACGGTAAGAATTTGAAGGTTAATATCTTTGTGCAGATCTTAGATTAGGTCTTTCCCTGTCCATAATGCTAAATTAAGGAGGTAAAATCGAAATATAAATAGGAAACAGAAGAGAAATGTACAGTGATCACCCATTTTCGGCCCACAATCTTTTACATTGAAATCCCATTCATATGAGTCGAGTCCATGCATCCTACGATGACGGTATGAATTTGAAGGCTAAATATTTTTGTGCAGATCTTAGATTAGGTCTTTCCCTGTCCATAATGCTAAATTGAGGAGGTAAAATATAAATATAAATAGGAAACAGAAGAGAAATGTACAGTGATCACCCATTTTCGGCCCACAATCTTTTACATGGAAATCCCATTCATATGAGTCGAGTCCATGTATGCTACGATGACGGTATGAATTTGAAGGCTAAATATTTTTGTGCAGATCTTAGATTAGGTCTTTCACTGTCCATAATGCTAAATTGAGGACGTAAGATATAAATGTAAATAGGAAACAGAAGAGAAATGTACAGTGATCACCCATTTTCGGCCCACAATCTTTTTCATGGAAATCCCATTCATATGAGTCGAGTCCATGCATGCTACGATGACGGTATGAATTTGAAGGCTAAATATTTTTGTGCATATCTTAGATTAGATCTTTCCCTGTCCATAATGCTAAATTGAGGAGGTAAAATAGAAATATAAATAGGAAACAGAAGAGAAATGTACAGTGATCACCCATTTTCTGCCCACAATATTTTTCATGGAAATCCCAGTCATATGAGACGAGTCCATGCATGCTACGATGACGGTATGAATTTGAAGGCTAAATATTTTTGTGCAGATCTTAGATTAGGTCTTTCCCTGTCCATAATGCTAAATTGAGGAGGTAAAATAGAAATATAAATAGGAAACAGAAGAGAAATGTACAGTGATCACCCATTTTCGGCCCACAATCTTTTTCATCGAAATCCCATTCATATGAGTCGAGTCCATGAATGCTACGATGAAGGTATGAATTTGAAGGCTAAATATTTTTGTGCAGATCTTAGATTAGGTCTTTCCATGTCCATAAGGCTAAATTGAGGAAGTAAAATATAAATATAAATAGGAAACGGAAGAGAAATGTACAGTGATCACCCATTTTCTGCCCATAATTTTTTCTTGGAAATCCCATTCATATGAGTCGAGTCCATGTATGCTACGATGACGGTATGAATTTGAAGGCTAAATATTTTTGTGCAGATCTTAGATTAGGTCTTTCCCTGTCCATAATGCTAAATTGAGGAGGTAAAATATAAATATAAATAGGAAACAGAAGAGAAATGTACAGTGATCACCCATTTTCGGCCCAGAATCTTTTTCATGGAAATCCCATTCATATGAGTCCAGTCCATGCATGCTACAATGACGGTATGAATTTGAAGACTAAATATTTTTGTGCAGAACTTAGATTAGGTCTTTCCCTGTCCATAATGCTAAATTGAGGAGATAAAATATAAATATAAATAGGAAACAGAAGAGAAATGTACAGTCATCACCCATTTTCAGCCCACAATCTTTTTCATGGAAATCCCATTCATATGAGTCGAGTCCATGCATGCTACGATGACGGTATGAATTTGAAGGCTAGATATTTTTGTGCAGATCTTAGATTAGGTCTTTATCTGTCCATAATGCTAAATTGAGGAGGTAAAATATAAATATAAATAGGAAACAGAATAGAAATGTACAGTGATCACCCATTTTCGGCCCACAATCTTTTTCATGGAAATCCCATTCCTATGAGTCGAGTCCATGCATGCTACGATCACGGTAAGAATTTGAAGGTTAATATTTTTGTGCAGATCTTAGATTAGGTCTTTCCCTGTCCATAATGCTAAATTAAGGAGGTAAAATAGAAATATAAATAGGAAACAGAAGAGAAATGTACAGTGATCACCCATTTTCGGCCCACAATCTTTTACATTGAAATCCCATTCATATGAGTCGAGTCCATGCATCCTACGATGACGGTATGAATTTGAAGGCTAAATATTTTTGTGCAGATCTTAGATTAGGTCTTTCCCTGTCCATAATGCTAAATTGAGGAGGTAAAATAGAAATATAAATAGGAAACAGAAGAGAAATGTACAGTGATCACCCATTTTCGGCCCACAATCTTTTACATGGAAATCCCATTCATATGAGTCGAGTCCATGTATGCTACGATGACGGTATGAATTTGAAGGCTAAATATTTTTGTGCAGATCTTAGATTAGGTCTTTCACTGTCCATAATGCTAAATTGAGGACGTAAGATATAAATGTAAATAGGAAACAGAAGAGAAATGTACAGTGATCACCCATTCTCGGCCCAGAATCTTTTTCATGGAAATCCCATTCATATGAGTCGAGTCCATGCATGCTACAATGACGGTAAGAATTTGAAGGCTAAATATTTTTGTGCAGATCTTAGATTAGGTCTTTCCCTGTCCATAATGCTAAATTGAGGAGATAAAATATAAATATGAATAGGAAACAGAAGAGAAATGTACAGTGATCACCCATTTTCGGCCCACAATATTTTTCATGGACATCCCAGTCATATGAGTCGAGTCCATGCATGCTACGATCACGGTATGAATTTGAAGGCTAAATATTTTGTCCATGTCTTAGATTAAGTCTTTCACTGTCCATAATGCTAAATTGAGGAGGTAAAATAGAAATATAAATAGGAAACAGAAGAGAAATGTACAGTCATCACCCATTTTCTGCCCACAATCTTTTTCATCGAAATCCCATTCATATGAGTCGAGTCCATGCATGCTACGATGACGGTATGAATTTGAAGGCTAAATATTTTTGTGCAGATCTTAGATTAGGTCTTTCCCTGTCCATAATGCTAAATTGAGGAGGTAAAATATAAATATAAATAGGAAACAGAATAGAAATGTACAGTGATCACCCATTTTCGGCCCACAATCTTTTTCATGGAAATCCCATTCATATGAGTCGAGTCCATGCATGCTACGATGACGGTATGAATTTGAAGGCTAAATATTTTTGTTCATATCTTAGATTAGATCTTTCCCTGTCCATAATGCTAAATTGAGGAGGCAAAATAGAAATATAAATAGGAAACAGAAGAGAAATGTACAGTGACACCCATTTTCTGCCCACAATATTTTTCATGGAAATCCCAGTCATATGAGACGAGTCCATGCATGCTACGATGACGGTATGAATTTGAAGGCTAAATATTTTTGTGCAGATCTTAGATTAGGTCTTTCCCTGTCCATAATGCTAAATTGAGGAGGTAAAATATAAATATAAATAGGAAACAGAAGAGAAATGTACAGTGATCACCCATTTTCGGCCCACAATCTTTTACATGGAAATCCCATTCATATGAGTCGAGTCCATGTATGCTACGATGACGGTATGAATTTGAAGGCTAAATATTTTTGTGCAGATCTTAGATTAGGTCTTTCACTGTCCATAATGCTAAATTGAGGACGTAAGATATAAATGTAAATAGGAAACAGAAGAGAAATGTACAGTGATCACCCATTCTCGGCCCAGAATCTTTTTCATGGAAATCCCATTCATATGAGTCGAGTCCATGCATGCTACAATGACGGTAAGAATTTGAAGGCTAAATATTTTTGTGCAGATCTTAGATTAGGTCTTTCCCTGTCCATAATGTTAAATTGAGGAGATAAAATAAAATATGAATAGGAAACAGAAGAGAAATGTACAGTGATCACCCATTTTCGGCCCACAATATTTTTCATGGACATCCCAGTCATATGAGTCGAGTCCATGCATGCTACCATCACGGTATGAATTTGAAGGCTAAATATTTTGTGCATGTCTTAGATTAAGTCTTTCACTGTCCATAATGCTAAATTGAGGAGGTAAAATAGAAATATAAATAGGAAACAGAAGAGAAATGTACAGTGATCACCTGTATTCGGCCCACAATATTTTCATGGAAATCCCAGTCATATGAGTCGAGTCCATGCATGCTACGATCACGGTATGTATTTGAAGGCAAAATATTTCTGTGCAGATATTATATTATGCCTTTCCCTGCCCATAATGCTTAATTGAGGAGGTAAAATATAAATATAAATAGGAAACAGAAGAGAAATGTACAGTGATCACCCCATTTTGGCCCAGAATCTTTTTCATGGAAATCACAGTCAGATGATTCGAGTCCATGCATAATACGATCACGGTATGAATTTGAAGGGAAAATATTTTTGTGCAGATCTTAGATTAGGTCTTTCCCTGTCCATAATGCTAAATTGTGGAGGTAAAATATAAATATAAATAGAAAAAAGAAAAGAAATGTCCAGTGATCACCCATTTTCCGCCCAAAATCTTTTTCATGGAAATCCCAGTGATATGTGTCGAGTCCATGCATCCTACGATGACGGTATGAATTTGAAGGCTAAATATTTTTGTGCAGATCTTAGATTAGGTCTTTCCCTGTCCATAATGCTAAATTGAGGAGGTAAAATAGAAATATAAATAGGAAACAGAAGAGAAATGTACAGTGATCACCCATTTTCGGCCCACAATCTTTTACATGGAAATCCCATTCATATGAGTCGAGTCCATGTATGCTACGATGACGGTATGAATTTGAAGGCTAAATATTTTTGTGCAGATCTTAGATTAGGTCTTTCACTGTCCATAATGCTAAATTGAGTACGTAAGATATAAATGTAAATAGGAAACAGAAGAGAAATGTACAGTGATCACCCATTCTCGGCCCAGAATCTTTTTCATGGAAATCCCATTCATATGAGTCGAGTCCATGCATGCTACAATGACGGTAAGAATTTGAAGGCTAAATATTTTTGTGCAGATCTTAGATTAGGTCTTTCCCTGTCCATAATGCTAAATTGAGGAGATAAAATATAAATATGAATAGGAAACAGAAGAGAAATGTACAGTGATCACCCATTTTCGGCCCACAATATTTTTCATGGACATCCCAGTCATATGAGTCGAGTCCATGCATGCTACGATCACGGTATGAATTTGAAGGCTAAATATTTTGTGCATGTCTTAGATTAAGTCTTTCACTGTCCATAATGCTAAATTGAGGAGGTAAAATAGAAATATAAATAGGAAACAGAAGAGAAATGTACAGTCATCACCCATTTTCTGCCCACAATCTTTTTCATCGAAATCCCATTCATATGAGTCGAGTCCATGCATGCTACGATGACGGTATGAATTTGAAGGCTAAATATTTTTGTGCAGATCTTAGATTAGATCTTTCCCTGTCCATAATGCTAAATTGAGGAGGTAAAATATAAATATAAATAGGAAACAGAATAGAAATGTACAGTGATCACCCATTTTCGGCCCACAATCTTTTTCATCGAAATCCCATTCATATGAGTCGAGTCCATGCATGCTACGATGACGGTATGAATTTGAAGGCTAAATATTTTTGTGCATATCTTAGTTTAGATCTTTCCCTGTCCATAATGCTAAATTGAGGAGGCAAAATAGAAATATAAATAGGAAAAAGAAGAGAAATGTACAGTGATCACCCATTTTCTGCCCACAATATTTTTCATGGAAATCCCAGTCATATGAGACGAGTACATGCATGCTACGATGACGGTATGAATTTGAAGGCTAAATATTTTTGTGCAGATCTTAGATTAGGTCTTTCCCTGTCCATAATGCTAAATTGAGGAGGTAAAATAGAAATATAAATAGGAAGCAGAAGAGAAATGTACAGTGATCACCCATTTTCGGCCCACAATCTTTTACATGGAAATCCCATTCATATGAGTCGAGTCCATGTATGCTACGATGACGGTATGAATTTGAAGGCTAAATATTTTTGTGCAGATCTTAGATTAGGTCTTTCACTGTCCATAATGCTAAATTGAGGACGTAAGATATAAATGTAAATAGGAAACAGAAGAGAAATGTACAGTGATCACCCATTCTCGGCCCAGAATCTTTTTCATGGAAATCCCATTCATATGAGTCGAGTCCATGCATGCTACAATGACGGTAAGAATTTGAAGGCTAAATATTTTTGTGCAGATCTTAGATTAGGTCTTTCCCTGTCCATAATGCTAAATTGAGGAGATAAAATATAAATATGAATAGGAAACAGAAGAGAAATGTACAGTGATCACCCATTTTCGGCCCACAATATTTTTCATGGACATCCCAGTCATATGAGTCGAGTCCATGCATGCTACGATCACGGTATGAATTTGAAGGCTAAATATTTTGTGCATGTCTTAGATTAAGTCTTTCACTGTCCATAATGCTAAATTGAGGAGGTAAAATAGAAATATAAATAGGAAACAGAAGAGAAATGTACAGTCATCACCCATTTTCTGCCCACAATCTTTTTCATGGAAATCCCAGTCATATGAGTCGAGTCCATGCATGGTACGATCATGGTATGTATTTGAAGGCAAAATATTTTAGTGCAGATATTATATTAGGTCTTTCCCTGTCCATAATGCTAAATTGAGGCGGTAAAATACAAATATAAATAGGAAAAAGAAGAGAAATGTACAGTGATCACCCATTTTCGGCCGACAAACTTTCTCATGGAAATCCCAGTCATATGAGTCGAATCCATGCATGCTACGATCACGGTATGAATTTGAAGGCTAAATATTTTTGTGCAGATCTTAGATTAGGTCTTTCCCTGTCCATAATGCTAAATTGAGGAGGTAAAATATAAATATAAATAGGAAACAGAATAGAAATGTACAGTGATCACCCATTTTCGGCCCACAATCTTTTTCATCGAAATCCCATTCATATGAGTCGAGTCCATGCATGCTACGATGACGGTATGAATTTGAAGGCTAAATATTTTTGTGCATATCTTAGTTTAGATCTTTCCCTGTCCATAATGCTAAATTGAGGAGGCAAAATAGAAATATAAATAGGAAACAGAAGAGAAATGTACAGTGATCACCCATTTTCTGCCCACAATATTTTTCATGGAAATCCTAGTCATATTAGACGAGTACATGCATGCTACGATGACGGTATGAATTTGAAGGCTAAATATTTTTGTGCAGATCTTAGATTAGGTCTTTCCCTGTCCATAATGCTAAATTGAGGAGGTAAAATAGAAATATAAATAGGAAACAGAAGAGAAATGTACAGTGATCACCCATTTTCGGCCCACAATCTTTTACATGGAAATCCCATTCATATGAGTCGAGTCCATGTATGCTACGATGACGGTATGAATTTGAAGGCTAAATATTTTTGTGCAGATCTTAGATTAGGTCTTTCACTGTCCATAATGCTAAATTGAGGACGTAAGATATAAATGTAAATAGGAAACAGAAGAGAAATGTACAGTGATCACCTGTATTCGGCCCACAATATTTTCATGGAAATCCCAGTCATATGAGTCGAGTCCATGCATGCTACGATCACGGTATGTATTTGAAGGCAAAATATTTCTGTGCAGATATTATATTATGTCTTTCCCTGCCCATAATGCTTAATTGAGGAGGTAAAATATAAATATAAATAGGAAACAGAAGAGAAATGTACAGTGATCACCCCATTTTGGCCCAGAATCTTTTTCATGGAAATCACAGTCAGATGATTCGAGTCCATGCATAATACGATCACGGTATGAATTTGAAGGGAAAATATTTTTGTGCAGATCTTAGATTAGGTCTTTCCCTGTCCATAATGCTAAATTGTGGAGGTAAAATATAAATATAAATAGAAAAAAGAAAAGAAATGTCCAGTGATCACCCATTTTCCGCCCACAATCTTTTTCATGGAAATCCCAGTGATATGTGTCGAGTCCATGCATGCTACGATCGTGGTATGAATTTGAAGGCTAAATATTTGTGTGCAGATCTTAGATTAGGTCTTTCCCTGTCCATAATGCTAAATTGAGGAGGTAAAATAGAAATATGAATAGGAAACAGAAGAGAAATGTACAGTGATCACCCATTTTCGACCCACAATCTTTTTCATGGAAATCCCATTCATATGAGTCGAGTCCATGCATGCTACGATGACGGTATGAATTTGAAGGCTAAATATTTTTGTGCATATCTTAGATTAGATGTTTCCCTGTCCACAATGCTAAATTGAGGAGGTAAAATAGAAATATAAATAGGAAACAGAAGAGAAATGTACAGTGATCACCCATTTTCTGCCCACAATATTTTTCATGGAAATCCCAGTCATATGAGACGAGTCCATGCATGCTACGATGACGGTATGAATTTGAAGGCTAAATATTTTTGTGCAGATCTTAGATTAGGTCTTTCCCTGTCCATAATGCTAAATTGAGGAGGTAAATTAGAAATATAAATAGGAAACAGAAGAGAAATGTACAGTGATCACCCATTTTCGGCCCACAATCTTTTTCATCGAAATCCCATTCATATGAGTCGAGTCCATGCATGCTACGATGACGGTATGAATTTGAAGGCTAAATATTTTTGTGCAGATCTTAGATTTGGTCTTTCCATGTCCATAAGGCTAAATTGAGGAAGTAAAATATAAATATAAATAGGAAACAGAAGAGAAATGTACAGTGATCTCCCATTTTCTGCCCATAATTTTTTCTTGGAAATCCCATTCATATGAGTCGAGTCCATGCATGCTACAATGACGGTATGAATTTGAAGTCAAAATATTTTTGTGCAGATTTTAGATTAGGTCTTTCCCTGTCCATAATGCTAAATTGAGGAGGTAAAATATAAATATAAATAGGAAACAGAAGAGAAAAGTACAGTGATCACCTGTATTCGGCCCACAATCTTTTTCATGGAAATCCCAGTCATATGAGTCGAGTCCATGCATGGTACGATCATGGTATGTATTTGAAGGCAAAATATTTTTGTGCAGATATTATATTAGGTCTTTCCCTGTCCATAATGCTAAATTGAGGCGGTAAAATACAAATATAAATAGGAAAAAGAAGAGAAATGTACAGTGATCACCCATTTTCGGCCGACAAACTTTCTCATGGAAATCCCAGTCATATGAGTCGAATCCATGCATGCTACGATCACGGTATGAATTTGAAGGCAAAATATTTTTGTGCAGATCTTAGATTAGGTCTTTCCCTGTCCATAATGCTAAATTGAGGAGGTAAAATAGAAATATAAATTGGAAACAGAAGAGAAATGTAGTGATCACCCATTTTCGGCCCACAATCTTTTTCATGGAAATCCCAGTCATATGAGTCGAGTCCATGCATGCTACGATCACGGTATGAATTAGAAGTCAAAATATTTTTGTGCAGATTTTAGATTAGGTCTTTCCCTGTCCATAATGCTAAATTGAGGAGGTAAAATATAAATATAAATAGGAAACAGAAGAGAAATGTACAGTGATCACCTGTATTCGGCCCACAATATTTTCATGGAAAGCCCAGTCATATGAGTCGAGTCCATGCATGCTACGATCACGGTATGTATTTGAAGGCAAAATATTTCTGTGCAGATATTATATTATGTCTTTCCCTGCCCATAATGCTTAATTGAGGAGGTAAAATATAAATATAAATAGGAAACAGAAGAGAAATGTACAGTGATCACCCCATTTTGGCCCAGAATCTTTTTCATGGAAATCACAGTCAGATGATTCGAGTCCATGCATAATACGATCACGGTATGAATTTGAAGGGAAAATATTTTTGTGCAGATCTTAGATTAGATCTTTCCCTGTCCATAATGCTAAATTGTGGAGGTAAAATATAAATATAAATAGAAAAAAGAAAAGAAATGTCCAGTGATCACCCATTTTCCGCCCACAATCTTTTTCATGGAAATCCCAGTGATATGTGTCGAGTCCATGCATGCTACGATCGTGGTATGAATTTGAAGGCTAAATATTTTTGTGCAGATCTTAGATTAGGTCTTTCCCTGTCCATAATGCTAAATTGAGGAGGTAAAATAGAAATATAAATAGGAAACAGAAGAGAAATGTACAGTGATCACCCATTTTCGACCCACAATCTTTTTCATGGAAATCCCATTCATATGAGTCGAGTCCATGCATGCTACGATGACGGTATGAATTTGAAGGCTAAATATTTTTGTGCAGATCTTAGATTAGGTCTTCCCTGTCCATAATGCTAAATTAAGGAAGTAAAATATAAATATAAATAGGAAACAGAAGAGAAATGTACAGTGATCACCTATTTTCTGCCCACAATATTTTTCATGGAAATCCCTGTCATATGAGTCGATTCCATGCATGCTATGATCACGGTATGAATTTGAAGGCTAAATATTTTTGTGCAGATCTTAGATTAGGTCTTTCCCTGTCCATAATGCTAAATTGAGGAGGTAAAATAGAAATGTAAATAGGAAACAGAAGAGAAATGTACAGTCATCACCCATTTTCTGCCCACAATCTTTTTCATGGAAATCCCAGTCATATGAGTCGAGTCCATGCATGGTACGATCATGGTATGTATTTGAAGGCAAAATATTTTAGTGCAGATATTATATTAGGTCTTTCCCTGTCCATAATGCTAAATTGAGGCGGTAAAATACAAATATAAATAGGAAAAAGAAGAGAAATGTGCAGTGATCACCCATTTTCGGCCGACAAACATTCTCATGGAAATCCCAGTCATATGAGTCGAATCCATGCATGCTACGATCACGGTATGAATTTGAAGGCAAAATATTTTTGTGCAGATCTTAGATTAGGTCTTTCCCTGTCCATAATGCTAAATTGAGGAGGTAAAATAGAAATATAAATTGGAAACAGAAGAGAAATGTAGTGATCACCCATTTTCGGCCCACAATCTTTTTCATGGAAATCCCAGTCATATGAGTCGAGTCCATGCATGCTACGATCACGGTATGAATTAGAAGTCAAAATATTTTTGTGCAGATTTTAGATTAGGTCTTTCCCTGTCCATAATGCTAAATTGAGGAGGTAAAATATAAATATAAATAGGAAACAGAAGAGAAATGTACAGTGATCACCTGTATTCGGCCCACAATATTTTCATGGAAATCCCAGTCATATGAGTCGAGTCCATGCATGCTACGATCACGGTATGTATTTGAAGGCAAAATATTTCTGTGCAGATATTATATTATGTCTTTCCCTGCCCATAATGCTTAATTCAGGAGGTAAAATATAAATATAAATAGGAAACAGAAGAGAAATGTACAGTGATCACCCCATTTTGGCCCAGAATCTTTTTCATGGAAATCACAGTCAGATGATTCGAGTCCATGCATAATACGATCACGGTATGAATTTGAAGGGAAAATATTTTTGTGCAGATCTTAGATTAGGTCTTTCCCTGTCCATAATGCTAAATTGTGGAGGTAAAATATAAATATAAATAGAAAAAAGAAAAGAAATGTCCAGTGATCACCCATTTTCCGCCCACAATCTTTTTCATGGAAATCCCAGTGATATGTGTCGAGTCCATGCATGCTACGATCGTGGTATGAATTTGAAGGCTAAATATTTGTGTGCAGATCTTAGATTAGGTCTTTCCCTGTCCATAATGCTAAATTGAGGAGGTAAAACAGAAATATGAATAGGAAACAGAAGAGAAATGTACAGTGATCACCCATTTTCGACCCACAATCTTTTTCATGGAAATCCCATTCATATGAGTCGAGTCCATGCATGCTACGATGACGGTATGAATTTGAAGGCTAAATATTTTTGTGCATATCTTAGATTAGATGTTTCCCTGTCCACAATGCTAAATTGAGGAGGTAAAATAGAAATATAAATAGGAAACAGAAGAGAAATGTACAGTGATCACCCATTTTCTGCCCACAATATTTTTCATGGAAATCCCAGTCATATGAGACGAGTCCATGCATGCTACGATGACGGTATGAATTTGAAGGCTAAATATTTTTGTGCAGATCTTAGATTAGGTCTTTCCCTGTCCATAATGCTAAATTGAGGAGGTAAATTAGAAATATAAATAGGAAACAGAAGAGAAATGTACAGTGATCACCCATTTTCGGCCCACAATCTTTTTCATCGAAATCCCATTCATATGAGTCGAGTCCATGCATGCTACGATGACGGTATGAATTTGAAGGCTAAATATTTTTGTGCAGAACTTAGATTTGGTCTTTCCATGTCCATAAGGCTAAATTGAGGAAGTAAAATATAAATATAAATAGGAAACAGAAGAGAAATGTACAGTGATCTCCCATTTTCTGCCCATAATTTTTTCTTGGAAATCCCATTCATATGAGTCGAGTCCATGCATGCTACAATGACGGTATGAATTTGAAGTCAAAATATTTTTGTGCAGATTTTAGATTAGGTCTTTCCCTGTCCATAATGCTAAATTGAGGAGGTAAAATATAAATATAAATAGGAAACAGAAGAGAAAATTACAGTGATCACCTGTATTCGGCCCACAATCTTTTTCATGGAAATCCCAGTCATATGAGTCGAGTCCATGCATGGTACGATCATGGTATGTATTTGAAGGCAAAATATTTTTGTGCAGATATTATATTAGGTCTTTCCCTGTCCATAATGCTAAATAGAGGCGGTAAAATACAAATATAAATAGGAAAAAGAAGTGAAATGTACAGTGATCACCCATTTTCGGCCGACAAACTTTCTCATGGAAATCCCAGTCATATGAGTCGAATCCATGCATGCTACGATCACGGTATGAATTTGAAGGCAAAATATTTTTGTGCAGATCTTAGATTAGGTCTTTCCCTGTCCATAATGCTAAATTGAGGAGGTAAAATAGAAATATAAATTGGAAACAGAAGAGAAATGTAGTGATCACCCATTTTCGGCCCACAATCTTTTTCATGGAAATCCCAGTCATATGAGTCGAGTCCATGCATGCTACGATCACGGTATGAATTAGAAGTCAAAATATTTTTGTGCAGATTTTAGATTAGGTCTTTCCCTGTCCATAATGCTAAATTGAGGAGGTAAAATATAAATATAAATAGGAAACAGAAGAGAAATGTACAGTGATCACCTGTATTCGGCCCACAATATTTTCATGGAAAGCCCAGTCATATGAGTCGAGTCCATGCATGCTACGATCACGGTATGTATTTGAAGGCAAAATATTTCTGTGCAGATATTATATTATGTCTTTCCCTGCCCATAATGCTTAATTGAGGAGGTAAAATATAAATATAAATAGGAAACAGAAGAGAAATGTACAGTGATCACCCCATTTTGGCCCAGAATCTTTTTCATGGAAATCACAGTCAGATGATTCGAGTCCATGCATAATACGATCACGGTATGAATTTGAAGGGAAAATATTTTTGTGCAGATCTTAGATTAGGTCTTTCCCTGTCCATAATGCTAAATTGTGGAGGTAAAATATAAATATAAATAGAAAAAAGAAAAGAAATGTCCAGTGATCACCCATTTTCCGCCCACAATCTTTTTCATGGAAATCCCAGTGATATGTGTCGAGTCCATGCATGCTACGATCGTGGTATGAATTTGAAGGCTAAATATTTTTGTGCAGATCTTAGATTAGGTCTTTCCCTGTCCATAATGCTAAATTGAGGAGGTAAAATAGAAATATAAATAGGAAACAGAAGAGAAATGTACAGTGATCACCCATTTTCGACCCACAATCTTTTTCATGGAAATCCCATTCATATGAGTCGAGTCCATGCATGCTACGATGACGGTATGAATTTGAAGGCTAAATATTTTTGTGCAGATCTTAGATTAGGTCTTCCCTGTCCATAATGCTAAATTAAGGAAGTAAAATATAAATAGGAAACAGAAGAGAAATGTACAGTGATCACCTATTTTCTGCCCACAATATTTTTCATGGAAATCCCTGTCATATGAGTCGATTCCATGCATGCTATGATCACGGTATGAATTTGAAGGCTAAATATTTTTGTGCAGATCTTAGATTAGGTCTTTCCCTGTCCATAATGCTAAATTGAGGAGGTAAAATAGAAATGTAAATAGGAAACAGAAGAGAAATGTACAGTGATCACCCATTTTCGGCCCAAGATCTTTTTCATGGAAATCCTAGTCATATGAGTCGAGTCCATGCATGCTACGATCACGGTATGAATTTGGAGGCAAAATATATTTTTGCAGATCTTAGATTATGTCTTTCACTCTTCATAATGCTAAATTAAGGAAGTAAAATATAAATATAAATAGGAAACAGAAGAGAAATGTACAGTGATCACCCATTTTCGACCCACAATATTTTTTATGGAAATCCCAGTCATATGAGTCGAGTCCATGCATGCTACGTTCACGATATGAATTTGAAGGCAAAATATTTTTCTGCAGATCTTAGATTAGGTCTTTCTCTGTCCATAATGCTAAATTGAGGAGGTAAAGTAGAAATATAAATTGGAAACAGAAGAGAAATGTAGTGATCACCCATTTTCGGCCGACAATCTTTTTCATGGAAATCCCAGTCATATGAGTCGAGTCCATGCATGCTACGATCACGGTATGAATTTGAAGGCAAAATATTTTTGTGCAGATCTTAGATTAGGTCTTTCCCTGTCCATAATGCTAAATTGAGGAGGTAAAATATAAATATAAATAGGAAACAGAAGAGAAATGTACAGTGATCACCCATTTTTTGCCCACAATATTTTTCATGGAAATCTCAGTCATATGAGTCGAGTCTATGCATGCTATGAAAACGGTATGAATTTGAAGGCTAAATATTTTTGTGCAGATCTTAGATTAGGTCTTTCCCTGTCCATAATGCTAAATTGAGGAGGTAAAATATAAATATAAATAGAAAACAGAAGAGAAATGTACAGTGATCCCCCATTTTCTGCCCACAATATTTTTCATGGAAATCTCAGTCATATGAGTCGAGTCCATGCATGCTACGATCACGGTATGAATTTGAAGGCTAAATATTTTCGTGCAGATCTTAGATTAGGTCTTTCCCTGTCCATAATGCTAAATTGAGGAGGTAAAATATAAATATAAATAGGAAACAGAAGAAAAATTTACAGTGATCACCCATTTTCTGCCCACAATATTTTTCATGGAAATCCCAGTCATATGAGTCGAGTCCATGCATGCTACGATCACGGTATGAATTTGAAGGCTAAATATTTTTGTGCAGATCTTAGATTAGGTCTTTCCCTGTCCATAATGCTAAATTGAGGAGGTAAAATATAAATATAAATAGGTAACAGAAGAGAAATGTACAGTGATCACCCATTTTCGGCCCACAATCTTTTTCATGGAAATCCCATTCATATGAGTCGAGTCCTTGCATGCTACGTTGACGGTATGAATTTGAAGGCAAAATATTTTTGTGCAGATCTTAGATTAGGTGTTTCCCTGTCCATAATGCTAAATTGAGGAGTTAAAATATAAATATAAATAGGAAACAGAAGAGAAATGTACAGTAATCACCCATTTTCGGCCCACAATCTTTTTCATGGAAATCCCATTCATATGAGTCGAGTCCATGCATGCTACGATGACGGTATGAATTTGAAGGCTAAATATTTTTGTGCAGATCTTAGATTAGGT
Source organism: Acanthosepion lycidas (assembly GCA_963932145.1). Taxonomy (NCBI): domain Eukaryota; kingdom Metazoa; phylum Mollusca; class Cephalopoda; order Sepiida; family Sepiidae; genus Acanthosepion; species Acanthosepion lycidas. The sequence goes on along the minus strand of CAWVQA010001282.1, from coordinate 33,701 downwards.
CTTCCCTCTCCATAATGCTAAATTAAGGAAGTAAAATATAAATATAAACAGGAAACAGAAGAGAAAAGTACAGTGATCACCCATTTTCCGCCCACAATCTTTTTCATGGAAATCCCAGTGATATGTGTCGAGTCCATGCATGCTACGATCGTGGTATGAATTTGAAGGCTAAATATTTTTGTGCAGATCTTAGATTAGGTCTTCCCTGTCCATAATGCTAAATTAAGGAAGTAAAATATAAATATAAATAGGAAACAGAAGAGAAATGTACAGTGATCACCTATTTTCTGCCCACAATATTTTTCATGGAAATCCCTGTCATATGAGTCGATTCCATGCATGCTATGATCACGGTATGAATTTGAAGGCTAAATATTTTTGTGCAGATCTTAGATTAGGTCTTTCCCTGTCCATAATGCTAAATTGAGGAGGTAAAATAGAAATGTAAATAGGAAACAGAAGAGAAATGTACAGTGATCACCCATTTTCGGCCCAAGATCTTTTTCATGGAAATCCTAGTCATATGAGTCGAGTCCATGCATGCTACGATCACGGTATGAATTTGGAGGCAAAATATTTTTGTGCAGATCTTAGATTAGGTTTTTCCCTGTCCATAATGCTAAATTGAGGAGGTAAAATAGAAATATAAATTGGAAACAGAAGAGAAATGTACAGTGATCACCCATTTTTGGCCCACAATCTTTTTCATGGAAATCCCAGTCATATGATTCGAGTCCATGCATGCTACGATCACGGTATGAATTTGAAGGCAAAATATTTTTGTGCAGATCTTAGATTAGGTCTTTCCCTGTCCATAATGCTAAATTGAGGAGGTAAAATATAAATATAAATAGGAAACAGAAGAGAAATGTTCAGTGATCACCCATTTTCGGCCCACAAACTTTTTCATGGAAATCCCAGTCATATGAGTCGAGTCCATGCATGCTACGATCACGGTATGAATTTGAAGGCAAAATATTTTTGTGCAGATTTTAGATTAGGTCTTTCCCTGTCCATAATGCTAAATTGAGGAGGCAAAATAAAAATATAAATAGGAAACAGAAGAGAAATGTAAAGTGATCACCCATATTCTGCCCACAATATTTTTCATGGAAATCCCAGTCATATTAGTCGAGTCTATGCATGCTACGATCACAGTATGAATTTGAAGGCAAAATATTTTTTTGCAGAGCTTAGATTAGGTCTTTCCCTGTCCATAATGCTAAATTGAGGAAATAAAATATAAATATAAATAGGAAACAGAAGAGAAATGTACAGTGATCACCCATTTTCCGCCCACAATCTTTTTCATGGAAATCCCAGTGATATGAGTCGAGTCCATGCATGCTACGATCACGGTATGAATTTGAAGACAAAATATTTTTTTGCAGATCTTAGATTATGTGTTTTCCCTGTCCATAATGCTAAATTAAGGAGGTAAAATAGAAATATAAATAGGAAACAGAAGAGAAATGTACAGTGATCACCCATTTTCTGCCCACAATCTTTTTCATGGAAATCCCAGTCATATGAGTCGAGTCCATGCATGCTATGATCACGGTATTAATTTGAAGGCAAAATATTTTTTTGCAGATCTTAGATTAGGTCTTTCCCTGTCCATAATGCTAAATTAAGGAAGTAAAATAGATATAGTAATAGGAAACAGAAGAGAAATGTACGGTGATCACCCACTTTCTGCCCACTATATTTTTCATGGAAATCCCAGTCATATGAGTCGAGTCCATGAATGCTACGATCACGGTATGAATTTGAAGGCAAAATATTTTTGTGCAGAGCTTAGATTAGGTCTTTCCGTATCCATAATGCTAAATTGAGGAGTCAAAATATAAATATAAATAGGAAACAGAAGAGAAATGTACAGTGATCACCCATTTTCTGCCCACAATCTTTTTCATGGAAATCCTAGTCATATGAGTCGAGTCCATGCATTCTACGATCACGGTATGAATTTGAAGACAAAATATTTTTTTGCAGAGCTTAGATTACGTCTTTCCCTGTCCATAATGCTAAATTAAGGAGATAAGATAGAAATATAAATAGGAAACAGAAGAGAAATGTACAGTGATCACCCATTTTCTGCCCACAATCTTTTTCATAGAAATCCCAGTCATATGAGTCGAGTCCATGCATGCTACGATCACGTTATGAATTTGTAGGCAAAATATTTTTTTGCAGAGCTTAGATTAGGTCTTTCACTGTCCGTAATGCTAAATGAAGATAGGAAAATATAAATATAAATAGGAAACAGAATAGAAATATACAGTGATCAGCCATTTTCTGCCCACAATCATTTACATGAAAAGCCCAGTCATATGAGTCGAGTCCATGCATGCTACGATCACGGTATGAATTTGAAGGCAAATTATTTTTTTGCAGATTTTAGATTAGGTCTTTCCCTGTCCATAATGCTAAATTAAGGAAGTAAAATAGATATAGTAATAGGAAACAGAAGAGAAATGTACGGTGATCACCCACTTTCTGCCCACTATATTTTTCATGGAAATCCCAGTCATATGAGTCGAGTCCATGCATGCTACGATCACGGTATGTATTTGAAGGCAAAATATTTTTGTGCAGAGCTTAGATTAGGTCTTTCCCTGTCCATAATGCAAAATTGAGGAAATAAAATATAAATATAAATAGGAAACAGAAGAGAAATGTACAGTGATCACCCATTTTCAGCCCACAATCGTTTTCATGGAAATCCCAGTCATATGAGTCAAGTCCATGCATGCTACGATCACGGTATGAATTTGAAGGCAAAATATTTTTTTGCAGATCTTAGATTAGGTCTTTCCCTGTCCATAATGCGAAATGAAGGAGTTAAAATATAAATATAAATAGGAAACAGAAGAGAAATGTACAGTGATCACCCATTTTCTGCCCACAATCATTTTCATGGAAATCCCAGTCATATGAGTCGAGTCCATGCATGGTACGATCACGGTAGGAATTTGAAGGCAAAATATTTTTTTGCAGATCTTAGATTAGGTCTTTCCCTGTCCATAATGCTAAATGAAGGAGTTAAAATATAAATATAAATAGGAAACAGAAGAGAAATGTACAGTGATCACCCATTTTCTGCCCACAATCTTTTTCATGGAAATCCCAGACATATGAGTCTAGTCCATGCATGCTACGATCACGGTATGAATTTGAAGGCAAAATATTTTTTTGCAGAGCTTAGATTAGGTCTTTACCTGTCCATAATGCTAAATTGAGGAAATAAAATATAAATATAAAGAGGAAACAGAAGAGAAATGTACAGTGATCACCCATTTTCTGCCCACAATCTTTTTCATGGAAATCCCATCATATGAGTCGAATCCATGCATGCTACGATCACGGTATGAATTTGAAGGCAAAATATTTTTGTGGAGAGCTTATATTAGGTCTTTCCCTGTCCATAATGCTAAATTGAGGAAATAAAATATAAATATAAATAGGAAACAGAAGAGAAATGTACAGTGATCACCCATTTTCAGCCCACAAACTTTTTCATGGAAATCCCAGTCATATGAGTCGAGTCCATGCATGCTATGATCACGGTATGAATTTGAAGGCAAAATATTTTTTTGCAGATCTTTGATTAGGTCTTTCCCTGTCCATAATGCTAAATTAAGGAGGTAAAATAGAAATATAAATAGGAAACAGAAGAGAAATGTACAGTGATCACCCATTTTCTGTCCACAATCATTTTCATGGAAATCCCAGTCATATGAGTCGAGTCCATGCATGCTACGATCACGGTAGGAATTTGAAGACAATATATTTTTTTGCAGAGCTTAGATTAGGTCTTTCCCTGTCCATAATGCTAAATTAAGGAGATAAGATAGAAATATAAATATGAAACAGAAGAGAAATGTACAGTGATCACCCATTTTCTGCCCACAATCTTTTTCATGGAAATCCCAGTCATATGAGTCGAGTCCATGCATGCTACGATCACGGTAAGAATTTGAAGACAATATATTTTTTTGCAGAGCTTAGATTAGGTCTTTCCCTGTCCATAATGCTAAATTAAGGAGATAAGATAGAAATATAAATAGGAAACAAAAGAGAAATGTACAGTGATCATCCATTTTCTGCCCACAATCTTTTTCATGGAAATCCCAGTCATATGAGTCGAGTCCATTCATGCTACAATCACGGTATGAATTTCAAGACAATATATTTTTTTGCAGATCTTAGATTAGGTCTTTCCCTGTCCATAATGCTAAATTAAGGAGATAAGATAGAAATATAAATAGGAAACAGAAGAGAAATGTACAGTGATCACCCATTTTCTGCCCACAATCTTTTTCATGGAAATCCCAGTCATATGAGTCGTGTCCATGCATGCTACGATCACGGTATGAATTTGAAGGCTAAATATTTTTTTGCAGATCTTAGATTAGGTCTTTCCCTGTCCATAATGCTAAATTAAGGAAATAAAATATAAATATAAATAGGAAACAGAAGAGAAATGTACAGTGATCACCCATTTTCAGCCCACAATCTTTTTCATGGAAATCTCAGTCATATGAGTCGAGTCCATGCATGCTACGATCACGGTATGAATTTCAAGACAATATATTTTTTTGCAGATCTTAGATTATGTCTTTCCCTGTCCATAATGCTAAATTAAGGAGATATGATAGAAATATAAATAGGAAACAGAAGAGAAATGTACAGTGATCACCCATTTTCTGCCCACACATCTTTTTCATGGAAATCCCAGTCATATGAGTCGAGTCCATGCATGCTACGATCACGGTATGAATTTGAAGGCAAAATATTTTTTTGCAGAGCTTATATTAGGTCTTTCCTTGTCCATAATGCTAAATTGAGGAAATAAAATATAAATATAAATAGGAAACAGAAGAGAAATGTACAGTGATCACCCATTTTCAGCCCACATACTTTTTCATGGAAATCCCAGTCATATGAGTCGAGTCCATGCATGCTACGATCACGGTATGAATTTGAAGGCAAAATATTCTTTTGCAGATCTTAGGTCTTTCCCTGTCCATAATGCTAAATTAAGGAGATAAGATAGAAATATAAATAGGAAACAGAAGAGAAATGTACAGTGATCACCCATTTTCTGCCCACAATCTTTTTCATGGAAATCCCAGTCATATGAGTCGTGTCCATGCATGGTACGATCACGGTATGAATTTGAAGGCAAAATATTTTTTTGCAGATCTTAGATTAGGTCTTTCCCTGTCCATAATGCTAAATTAAGGAAATAAATTATAAATATAAATAGGAAACAGAAGAGCAATGTACAGTGATCACCCATTTTCAGCCCACAATCTTTTTCATGGAAATCCCAGTCATATGAGTCGAGTCCATGCATGCTACGATCACGGTATGAATTTGAAGACAATATATTTTTGTGCAGATCTTAGATTAGGTCTTTCCCTGTCCATAGTGCTAAATTAAGGAAATAAAATATAAATATAAATAGGAAACAGAAGAGAAATGTACAGTGATTACCCATTTTTAGCCCACAATCTTTTTCATGGAAATCCCAGTCATATGAGTCGAGTCCATGCATGCTACGATCACGGTATGAATTTCAAGACAATATATTTTTTTGCAGATCTTAGATTAGGTTTTTCACTGTCCATAATGCTAAATTGAGGAAATAAAATATAAATATAAAGAGGAAACAGAAGAGAAATGTACAGTGATCACCCATTTTCTGCCCACAATCTTTTTCATGGAAATCCCATCATATGAGTCGAATCCATGCATGCTACGATCACGGTATGAATTTGAAGGCAAAATATTTTTGTGGAGAGATTATATTAGGTCTTTCCCTGTCCATAATGCTAAATTGAGGAAATAAAATATAAATATAAATAGGAAACAGAAGAGAAATGTACAGTGATCACCCATTTTCAGCCCACAAACTTTTTCATGGAAATCCCAGTCATATGAGTCGAGTCCATGCATGCTATGATCACGGTATGAATTTGAAGGCAAAATATTTTTTTGCAGATCTTTGATTAGGTCTTTCCCTGTCCATAATGCTAAATTAAGGAGGTAAAATAGAAATATAAATAGGAAACAGAAGAGAAATGTACAGTGATCACCCATTTTCTTTCCACAATCATTTTCATGGAAATCCCAGTCATATGAGTCGAGTCCATGCATGCTACGATCACGGTAGGAATTTGAAGACAATATATTTTTTTGCAGAGCTTAGATTAGGTCTTTCCCTGTCCATAATGCTAAATTAAGGAGATAAGATAGAAATATAAATAGGAAACAGAAGAGAAATGTACAGTGATCACCCATTTTCTGCCCACAATCTTTTTCATGGAAATCCCAGTCATATGAGTCGAGTCCATGCATGCTACGATCACGGTAAGAATTTGAAGACAATATATTTTTTTGCAGAGCTTAGATTAGGTCTTTCCCTGTCCATAATGCTAAATTAAGGAGATAAGATAGAAATATAAATAGGAAACAAAAGAGAAATGTACAGTGATCATCCATTTTCTGCCCAAAATCTTTTTCATGGAAATCCCAGTCATATGAGTCGAGTCCATTCATGCTACAATCACGGTATGAATTTCAAGACAATATATTTTTTTGCAGATCTTAGATTAGGTCTTTCCCTGTCCATAATGCTAAATTAAGGAGATAAGATAGAAATATAAATAGGAAACAGAAGAGAAATGTACAGTGTTCACCCATTTTCTGCCAACAATCTTTTTCATGGAAATCCCAGTCATATGAGTCGTGTCCATGCATGCTACGATCACGGTATGAATTTGAAGGCTAAATATTTTTTTGCAGATCTTAGATTAGGTCTTTCCCTGTCCATAATGCTAAATTAAGGAAATAAAATATAAATATAAATAGGAAACAGAAGAGAAATGTACAGTGGTCACCCATTTTCAGCCCACAATCTTTTTCATGGAAATCCCAGTCATATGAGTCGAGTCCATGCATGCTACGATCACGGTATGAATTTGAAGACAAAATATTTTTTTGCAGAGCTTAGATTAGGTCTTTCCCTGTCCATAATGCTAAATTAGGAGATAAGATAGAAATATAAATAGGAAACAGAAGAGAAATGTACAGTGATCACCCATTTTCTGCCCACAATCTTTTTCAGTGAAATCCCAGTCATATGAGTCGAGTCCATGCATGCTACGATCACGGTATGAATTTGAAGGCAAAATATTTTTTTGCAGAGCTTATATTAGGTCTTTCCCTGTCCATAATGCTAAATTGAGGAAATAAAATATAAATATAAATAGGAAACAGAAGAGAAATGTACAGTGATCACCTATTTTCAGCCGACAATGTTTTTCATGGAAATCCCAGTCATATGAGTCGAGTCCATGCATGCTACGATCACGGTATGAATTTGAAGGTAAAATATTTTTTTGCAGATCTTAGATTAGGTCTTTCCCTGTCCATAATGCTAAATTAGGAGGTAAAATATAAATATAAATAGGAAACAGAAGAGAAATGTACAGTGATCACCCATTTTCGGCCCACAATCTTTTTCATGGAAATCCCATTCATAAGAGTCGAGTCCATGCATGCTACGATGACGGTAGGAATTTGAAGACAATATATTTTTTTGCAGAGCTTAGATTAGGTCTTTACCTGTCCATAATGCTAAATTAAGGAGATAAGATAGAAATATAAATAGGAAAGAGAAGAGAAATGTACAGTGATCACCCATTTCTGCCCACAATCTTTTTCATGGAAATCCCAGTCGTATGAGTCGAGGCCATGCATGCTACGATCACGGTAGGAATTTGAAGGCAAAATATTTTTTTGCAGATCTTAGATTAGGTCTTTCCCTGTCCATAATGCTAAATTAAGGAAGTAAAATAGATATAGTAATAGGAAACAGAAGAGAAATGTACGGTGATCACCCACTTTCTGCCCACTATATTTTTCATGGAAATCCCAGTCATATGAGTCGAGTGCATGCATGCTACGATCATAGTATGAATTTGAAGGCAAAATATTTTTTTGTAGATTTTAGATTAGGTCATTCCCTGTCCATAATGCTAAATTGAGGAAGTAAAATATAAATATAAATAGGAAACAGAAGAGAAATGTCCAGTGATCACCCATTTTCTGCCCACAATCTTTTTCATGGAAATCCCAGACATATGAGTCGAGTCCATGCATGCTACGATCACGGTATGAATTTGAAGGCAAAATATTTTTTTGCAGATCTTAGATTAGGTCTTTCCCACTCATTAATGCTAAATTAAGGAAGTGAAATAGATATAGTAATAGGAAACAGAAGAGAAATGTACAGTGATCACCCATTTTCTGCCCACAATCTTTTTCATGGAAATCCCAGACATATGAGTCTAGTCCATGCATGATACGATCACGGTATAAATTTGAAGGCAAAATATTTTTTTGCAGAGCTTAGATTAGGTCTTTCACTGTCCATAATGCTAAATTAAGGAAATAAAATATAAATATAAATAGGAAACAGAAGAGAAATGTACAGTGATCACCCATTTTCTGCACACAATCTTTTTCATGGAAATCCCAGTCATATGAGTCGAGTCCATGCATGCTACGATCACGGTATGAATTTGAAGGCAAAATATTTTTGTGCAGATCTTAGATTAGGTCTTTCCCTGTCCATAATGCTAAATTAAGGAAATAAAATATAAATATAAATAGGAAACAGAAGAGAAATGTACAGTGACACCCATTTTCAGCCCACAATCTTTTTCATGGAAATCCCAGTCATATGAGTCGAGTCCATGCATGCCACGATCACGGTAGGAATTTGAAGACAATATATTTTTTTGCAGAGCTTAGATTAGGTCTTTACCTGTCCATAATGCTAAATTAAGGAGATAAGATAGAAATATAAATAGGAAAGAGAAGAGAAATGTACAGTGATCACCCATTTCTGCCCACAATCTTTTTCATGGAAATCCCAGTCGTATGAGTCGAGGCCATGCATGCTACGATCACGGTAGGAATTTGAAGGCAAAATATTTTTTTGCAGATCTTAGATTAGGTCTTTCCCTGTCCATAATGCTAAATTAAGGAAGTAAAATAGATATAGTAATAGGAAACAGAAGAGAAATGTACGGTGATCACCCACTTTCTGCCCACTATATTTTTCATGGAAATCCCAGTCATATGAGTCGAGTGCATGCATGCTACGATCATAGTATGAATTTGAAGGCAAAATATTTTTTTGTAGATTTTAGATTAGGTCATTCCCTGTCCATAATGCTAAATTGAGGAAGTAAAATATAAATATAAATAGGAAACAGAAGAGAAATGTCCAGTGATCACCCATTTTCTGCCCACAATCTTTTTCATGGAAATCCCAGACATATGAGTCGAGTCCATGCATGCTACGATCACGGTATGAATTTGAAGGCAAAATATTTTTTTGCAGAGCTTAGATTAGGTCTTTCACTGTCCATAATGCTAAATTAAAAAAAATAAAATATAAATATAAATAGGAAACAGAAGAGAAATGTACAGTGATCACCCATTTTCTGCACACAATCTTTTTCATGGAAATCCCAGTCATATGAGTCGAGTCCATGCATGCTACGATCACGGTATGAATTTGAAGGCAAAATATTTTTGTGCAGATCTTAGATTAGGTCTTTCCCTGTCCATAATGCTAAATTAAGGAAATAAAATATAAATATAAATAGGAAACAGAAGAGTAATGTACAGTGATCACCCATTTTCAGCCCACAATCTTTTTCATGGAAATCCCAGTCATATGAGTCGAGTCCATGCATGCTACGATCACGGTATGAATTTCAAGAAAATATATTTTTTTGCAGATCTTAGATTATGTCTTTCCTTGTCCATAATGCTAAATTAAGGAGATATGATAGAAATATAAATAGGAAACAGAAGAGAAATGTACAGTGATCACCCATTTTCTGCCCTCAATCATTTTCATGGAAATCCCAGTCATATGAGTCGAGTCCATGCATGCTACGATCACGGTAGGAATTTGAAGACAATATATTTTTTTGCAGAGCTTAGATTAGATCTTTCCCTGTCCATAATGCTAAATTAAGGAGATAAGATAGAAATATAAATAGGAAACAGAAGAGAAATGTACAGTGATAACCCATTTTCTGCCCACAATCTTTTTCATGGAAATCCCAGCCATATGAGTCGAGTCCATGCATGCTACGATCACGGTAGGAATTTGAAGACAATATATTTTTTTGCAGAGCTTAGATTAGGTCTTTCCCTGTCCATAATGCTAAATTAAGGAGATAAGATAGAAATATAAATAGGAAACAGAAGAGAAATGTACAGTGATCACCCATTTTCTGCCCACAATCTTTTTCATGGAAATCCCAGTCATATGAGTCGAGTCCATTCATGCTACGATCACGGTATGAATTTGAAGACAAAATATTTTTTTGCAGATCTTAGATTAGGTCTTTCCCTGTCCATAATGCTAAATTAAGGAGATAAGATAGAAATATAAATAGGAAACAGAAGAGAAATGTACAGTGATCACCCATTTTCTGCCCACAATCTTTTTCATGGAAATCCCAGTCATATGAGTCGAGTGCATGCATGCTACTATAACGGTATGAATTTGAAGGCAAAATATTTTTTTGCAGAGCTTATATTAGGTCTTTCCCTGTCCATAATGCTAAATTGAGGAAATAAAATATAAATATAAATAGGAAACAGAAGAGAAATGTACAGTGATCACCCATTTTCAGCCCACAAACTTTTTCATGGAAATCCCTGTCATATGAGTCGAGTCCATGCATGCTACGATCACGGTATGAATTTGAAGGCAAAATATTTTTTTGCAGATCTTAGATTAGGTCTTTCCCTGTTCATAATGCTAAATTAAGGAGGTAAAATAGAAATATAAATAGGAAACAGAAGAGAAATGTACAGTGATCACCCATTTTCTGCCCACAATCATTTTCATGGAAATCCCAGTCATATGAGTCGAGTCCATGCATGCTACGATCACGGCATGATTTTGAAGGCAAAATATTTTTTTGCAGATCTTAGATTAGGTCTTTCCCTGTCCATAATGCTAAATTAAGGAAATAAAATATAAATATAAATAGGAAACAGAAGAGAAATGTACAGTGATCACCCATTTTCAGCCCACAATCTTTTTCATGGAAATCCCAGTCATATGAGTCGAGTCCATGCATGCTACGATCACGGTATGAATTTGAAGAAAAAATATTTTTTTGCAGAGCTTAGATTAGGTCTTTCCCTGTCCATAATGCTAAATTAGGAGATAAGATAGAAATATAAATAGGAAACAGAAGAGAAATGTACAGTGATCACGCATTTTCTGCCCACAATCTTTTTCAGTGAAATCCCAGTCATATGAGTCGAGTCCATGCATGCTACGATCACGGTATGAAATTGAAGGCAAAATATTTTTTTGCAGAGCTTATATTAGGTCTTTCCCTGTCCATAATGCTAAATTGAGGAAGTAAAATATAAATATAAATAGGAAACAGAGGAGAAATGTACAGTGATCACCCATTTTCTGACCACAATCTTTTTCATGGAAATCCCAGTCATATGAGTCGAGTCCATGCATGCTACGATCACGGTATGAAATTGAAGGCAAAATGTTTTTGTGCAGAGCTTAGATTAGGTCTTTCCCTATCCATAATGCTAAATTGAGGAGGCAAATTAGAAATATAAGTAGGAAACAGAAGAGAAATGTACAGTGATCACCCATTTTCGGCCCACAATCTTTTTCATGGAAATCCCAGACATATGAGTCTAGTCCATGCATGCTACGATCACGGTATGAATTTGAAGGAAAAATATTTTTTTGCAGAGCTTAGATTAGGTCTTTCACTGTCCATAATGCTAAATTGAGGAAATAAAATATAAATATAAATAGGAAACAGAAGAGAAATGTACAGTGATCACCCATTTTCTGCCCACAATCTTTTTCATGGAAATCCCAGTCATATGAGTCGAGTCCATGCATGCTACGATCACGGTAGGAATTTGAAGACAATATATTTTTTTGCAGAGCTTAGATTAGGTCTTTCCCTGTCCATAATGCTAAATTAAGGAGATAAGATAGAAATATAAATAGGAAACAGAAGAGAAATGTACAGTGATCACCCATTTTCTGCCCACAATCTTTTTCATGGAAAACCCAGTCATATGAGTCGAGTCCATTCATGCTACAATCACGGTATGAATTTCAAGACAATATATTTTTTTGCAGATCTTAGATTATGTCTTTCCCTGTCCATTATGCTAAATTGAGGAAGTAAAATATAAATATGAATAGGAAACAGAAGAGAAATGTACAGTGATCGCCCATTTCCTGCCCACAATCTTTTTCATGGAAATCCCAGTCATATGAGTCGAGTCCATTCATGCTACAATCACGGTATGAATTTCAAGACAATATATTTTTTTGCAGATCTTAGATTATGTCTTTCACTGTCCATAATGCTAAATTGAGGAGTTAAAATAGAAATATAAATAGGAAACAGAAGAGAAATGTACAGTGATCACCCATTTTCGGATCACAATCTTTTTCATTGAAATCCCAGTCATATGAGTCGAGTCCATGCATGCTACGATCACGGTATGAATTTGAAGACAAAATATTTTTTTGCAGATCTTAGATTAGGTCTTTCCCTGTCCATAATGCTAAATTAAGGAGATAAAATAGAAATATAAATAGGAAACAGAAGAGAAATGTACAGTGATCACCCATTTTCTGCCCACAATCTTTTTCATGGAAATCCCAGTCATATGAGTCGAGTCCATGCATGCTACGCTCACGGTATAAATTTGAAGACAAAATATTTTTTTGCAGATCTTAGATTAGGTCTTTCCCTGTCCATAATCCTAAATTAAGGAGATAAGATAGAAATATAAATAGGAAACAGAAGAGAAATGTACAGTGATCACCCATTTTCTGCCCACAATCTATTTCATGGAAATCCCAGTCATATGAGTCGTGTCCATGCATGCTACATTCACGGTATGAATTTGAAGGCTAAATATTTTTTGCAGATCTTAGATTATGTCTTTCCCTGTCCATAATGCTAAATTAAGGAGATATGATAGAAATATAAATAGGAAACAGAAGAGAAATGTACAGTGATCACCCATTTTCGGATCACAATCTTTTTCATTGAAATCCCAGTCATATGAGTCGAGTCCATGCATGCTACGATCACGGTATGAATTTGAAGACAAAATATTTTTTTGCAGATCTTAGATTAGGTCTTTCCCTGTCCATAATGCTAAATTAAGGAGATAAAATAGAAATATAAATAGGAAACAGAAGAGAAATGTACAGTGATCACCCATTTTCTGCCCACAATCTTTTTCATGGAAATCCCAGTCATATGAGTCGAGTCCATGCATGCTACGCTCACGGTATAAATTTGAAGACAAAATATTTTTTTGCAGATCTTAGATTAGGTCTTTCCCTGTCCATAATCCTAAATTAAGGAGATAAGATAGAAATATAAATAGGAAACAGAAGAGAAATGTACAGTGATCACCCATTTTCTGCCCACAATCTATTTCATGGAAATCCCAGTCATATGAGTCGAGTCCATGCATGCTACGATCACGGTATGAATTTGAAGGCAAAATATTTTTTTGCAGATCTTAGATTAGGTCTTTCCCTGTCCATAATGCTAAATTAAGGAGGTAAAATAGAAATATAAATAGGAAACAGAAGAGAAATGTACAGTGATCACCCATTTTCTGCCCACAATCTTTTTCATGGAAATCCCAGTCATATGAGTCGAGTCCATGCATGCTACGATCACGGTAGGAAATTGAAGACAATATATTTTTTTGCAGAGCTTAGATTAGGTCTTTCCCTGTCCATAATGCTAAATTAAGGAGATAAGATAGAAATATAAATAGGAAACAGAAGAGAAATGTACAGTGATCACCCATTTTCTGCCCACAATCTTTTACAGTGAAATCCTAGTCATATGAGTCGAGTCCATGCATGCTACGATCACGGTATGAATTTCAAGACAATATATTTTTTTGCTGATCTTAGATTATGTCTTTCCCTGTCCATAATGCTAAATTAAGGAGATATGATAGAAATATAAATAAGAAACAGAAGAGAAATGTACATTGATCACCCATTTTCAGCGCACAAACGTTTTCATGGAAATCCCTGTTATATGAGTCGAGTCCATGCATGCTACGATCACGGTATGAGTTTGAAGGCAAAATATTTTTTTACAGATCTTAGATTAGGTCTTTCCCTGTCCATAATGCTAAATTAAGGAGGTAAAATAGAAATATAAATAGGAAACAGAAGAGAAATGTACAGCGATCACCAATTTTCTGCCCACAATCATTTTCATGGAAATCCCAGTCATATGAGTCGAGTCCATGCATGCTATGATCACGGTAGGAATTTGAAGACAATATATTTTTTTGCAGAACTTAGATTAGGTCTTTCCCTGTCCATAATGCTAAATTAAGGAGATAAGATAGAAATATAAATAGGAAACAGAAGAGAAATGTACAGTGATCACCCATTTTCTGCCCACAATCTTTTTCATGGAAATCCCAGTCATATGAGTCGAGTCCATGCATGCTACGATCACGGTATAAATTTGAAGACAAAATATTTTTTTGCAGATCTTAGATTAGGTCTTTCCCTGTCCATAATCCTAAATTAAGGAGATAAGATAGAAATATAAATAGGAAACAGAAGAGAAATGTACAGTGATCACCCATTTTCTGCCCACAATCTTTTTCATGGAAATCCCAGTCATATGAGTCGTGTCCATGCATGCTACATTCACGGTATGAATTTGAAGGCTAAATATTTTTTGCAGATCTTAGATTATGTCTTTCCCTGTCCATAATGCTAAATTAAGGAGATATGATAGAAATATAAATAGGAAACAGAAGAGAAATGTACAGTGATCACCCATTTTCTGCCCACAATCTTTTTCATGGAAATCCCAGTCATATGAGTCGAGTGCATGCATGCTACTATCACGGTATGAATTTGAAGGCAAAATATTTTTTTGCAGAGCTTATATTAGGTCTTTCCCTGTCCATAATGCTAAATTGAGGAAATAAAATATAAATATAAATAGGAAACAGAAGAGAAATGTACAGTGATCACCCATTTTCAGTCCACAAACTTTTTCATGGAAATCCCAGTCATATGAGTCGAGTCCATGCATGCTACGATCACGGTATGAATTTGAAGGCAAAATATTTTTTTGCAGATCTTAGATTAGGTCTTTCCCTGTCCATAATGCTAAATTAAGGAGGTAAAATATAAATATAAATAGGAAACAGAAGAGAAATGTACAGTGATCACCCATTTTCTGCCCACAATCTTTTTCATGGAAATCCCAGTCATATGAGTCGAGTCCATGCATGCTACGATCACGGTATGAATTTGAAGGGAAAATATTTTTTTGCAGAGCTTATATTAGGTCTTTCCCTGTCCATAATGCTAAATTGAGGAAATAAAATATAAATATAAATAGGAAACAGAAGAGAAATGTACAGTGATCACCCATTTTTAGCCCACAAACTTTTTCATGGAAATCCCAGTCATATGAATCGAGTCCATGCATGCTACGATCACGGTATGAATTTGAATGCAATATATTTTTTTGCAGATCTTAGATTAGGTCTTTCCCTGTCCATAATGCTAAATTAAGGAGGTAAAATAGAAATATAAATAGGAAACAGAAGAGAAATGTACAGTGATCACCCATTTTCTGCCCTCAATCATTTTCATGGAAATCCCAGTCATATGAGTCGAGTCCATGCATGCTACGATCACGGTAGGAATTTGAAGACAATATATTTTTTTGCAGAGCTTAGATTAGGTCTTTCCCTGTCCATAATGCTAAATTAAGGAGATAAGATAGAAATATAAATAGGAAACAGAAGAGAAATGTACAGTGATCACCCATTTTCGGCCCACAATCTTTTTCATGGAAATCCCAGCCATATGTGTCGAGTCCATGCATGCTACGATCACGGTAGGAATTTGAAGACAATATATTTTTTTGCAGAGCTTAGATTAGGTCTTTCCCTGTCCATAATGCTAAATTAAGGAGATAAGATAGAAATATAAATAGGAAACAGAAGAGAAATGTACAGTGATCACCCATTTTCTGCCCACAATCTTTTTCATGGAAATCCCAGTCATATGAGTCGAGTCCATTCATGCTACAATCACGGTATGAAATTCAAGACAATATATTTTTTTGCAGATCTTAGATTATGTCTTTCACTGTCCATAATGCTAAATTGAGGAGGTAAAATAGAAATATAAATAGGAAACAGAAGAGAAATGTACAGTGATCACCCATTTTCGGCCCACAATCTTTTTCATTGAAATCCCAGTCATATGAGTCGAGTCCATGCATGCTACGATCACGGTATGAATTTGAAGACAAAATATTTTTTTGCAGTTCTTAGATTAGTTCTTTCCCTGTTCATAATGCTAAATTAAGGAGATAAGATAGAAATATAAATAGGAAACAGAAGAGAAATGTACAGTGATCACCCATTTTCTGCCCACAATCTTTTTCATGGAAATCCCAGTCATATGAGTCGAGTCCATGCATGCTGAGATCACGGTATAAATTTGAAGACAAAATATTTTTTTGCAGATGTTAGATTAGGTCTTTCCCTGTCCATAATGCTAAATTAAGGAGATAAGATAGAAATATAAATAGGAAACAGAAGAGAAATGTACAGTGATCACCCATTTTCTGCCCACAATCTTTTTCATGGAAATCCCAGTCATATGAGTCGTGTCCATGCATGCTACATTCACGGTATGAATTTGAAGGCTAAATATTTTTTTGCAGATCTTAGATTATGTCTTTCCCTGTCCATACTGCTAAATTAAGGAGATATGATAGAAATATAAATATGAAACAGAAGAGAAATGTACAGTGATCACCCATTTTCTGCCCACAATCTTTTTCATGGAAATCCCAGTCATATGAGTCGAGTGCATGCATGCTACTATCACGGTATGAATTTGAAGGCAAAATATTTTTTTGCAGAGCTTAGATTAGGTCTTTCCCTGTCCATAATGCTAAATTGAGGAAATAAAATATAAATATAAATAGGAAACAGAAGAGAAATGTACAGTGATCACCCATTTTCTGCCCACAATCATTTTCATGGAAATCCCAGTCATATGAGTCGAGTCCATGCATGCTACGATCACGGTAAGAATTTGAAGACAATATATTTTTTTGCAGAGCTTAGATTAGGTCTTTCCCTGTCCATAATGCTAAATTAAGGAGATAAGATAGTAATATAAATAGGAAACAGAAGAGAAATGTACAGTGATCACCCATTTTCTGCCCACAATCTTTTTTCATGGAAATCCCAGTCATATGAGTCGAGTCCATGCATGCTACGATCACGGTATGAAATTGAAGGCAAAATGTTTTTGTGCAGAGCTTAGATTAGGTCTTTCCCTATCCATAATGCTAAATTGAGGAGGTAAAATAGAAATATAAATAGGAAACAGAAGAGAAATGTACAGTGATCAACCATTTTCGGCCCACAATCTATTTCATGGAAATCCCAGACATATGAGTCTAGTCCATGCATGCTACGATCACGGTATGAATTTCAAGACAATATGTTTTTTTGCAGATCTTAGATTATGTCTTTCCCTGTCCATAATGCTAAATTAAGGAGATATGATAGAAATATAAATAAGAAACAGAAGAGAAATGTTCAGTGATCACCCATTTTCTGCCCACAATCTTTTTCATGGAAATCCCAGTCATATGAGTCGAGTCCATGCATGCTACGATCACGGTATGAATTTGAAGGCAAAATATTTTTTTGCAGAGCTTAGATTAGGTCTTTCACTGTCCATAATGCTAAATTGAGGAAATAAAATATAAATATAAATAGGAAACAGAAGAGAATTGTACAGTGATCACCCGTTTTCTGCCCACAATCTTTTTCATGGAAATCCCAGTCATATGAGTCGAGTCCATGCATGCTACGATCACGGTATGAATTTGAAGGCTAAATATTTTTTTGCAGATCTTAGATTATGTCTTTCCCTGTCCATACTGCTAAATTAAGGAGATATGATAGAAATATAAATATGAAACAGAAGAGAAATTTACAGTGATCACCCATTTTCTGCCCACAATCTTTTTCATGGAAATCCCAGTCATATGAGTCGAGTGCATGCATGCTACTATCACGGTATGAATTTGAAGGCAAAATATTTTTTTGCAGAGCTTAGATTAGGTCTTTCCCTGTCCATAATGCTAAATTGAGGAAATAAAATATAAATATAAATAGGAAACAGAAGAGAAATGTACAGTGATCACCCATTTTCTGCCCACAATCATTTTCATGGAAATCCCAGTCATATGAGTCGAGTCCATGCATGCTACGATCACGGTAAGAATTTGAAGACAATATATTTTTTTGCAGAGCTTAGATTAGGTCTTTCCCTGTCCATAATGCTAAATTAAGGAGATAAGATAGTAATATAAATAGGAAACAGAAGAGAAATGTACAGTGATCACCCATTTTCTGCCCACAATCTTTTTTCATGGAAATCCCAGTCATATGAGTCGTGTCCATGCATGCTACGATCACGGCATGATTTTGAAGGCAAAATATTTTTTTGCAGAGCTTAGATTAGGTCTTTCCCTGTCCATAATGCTAAATTAGGAGATAAGATAGAAATATGAATAGGAAACAGAAGAGAAATGTACAGTGATCACCCATTTTCTGCCCACAATCTTTTTTCATGGAAATCCCAGTCATATGAGTCGAGTCCATGCATGCTACGATCACGGTATGAAATTGAAGGCAAAATGTTTTTGTGCAGAGCTTAGATTAGGTCTTTCCCTATCCATAATGCTAAATTGAGGAGGTAAAATAGAAATATAAATAGGAAACAGAAGAGAAATGTACAGTGATCAACCATTTTCGGCCCACAATCTATTTCATGGAAATCCCAGACATATGAGTCTAGTCCATGCATGCTACGATCACGGTATGAATTTCAAGACAATATGTTTTTTTGCAGATCTTAGATTATGTCTTTCCCTGTCCATAATGCTAAATTAAGGAGATATGATAGAAATATAAATAAGAAACAGAAGAGAAATGTTCAGTGATCACCCATTTTCTGCCCACAATCTTTTTCATGGAAATCCCAGTCATATGAGTCGAGTCCATGCATGCTACGATCACGGTATGAATTTGAAGGCAAAATATTTTTTTGCAGAGCTTAGATTAGGTCTTTCACTGTCCATAATGCTAAATTGAGGAAATAAAATATAAATATAAATAGGAAACAGAAGAGAAATGTACAGTGATCACCCGTTTTCTGCCCACAATCTTTTTCATGGAAATCCCAGTCATATGAGTCGAGTCCATGCATGCTACGATCACGGTATGAATTTGAAGGCTAAATATTTTTTTGCAGATCTTAGATTATGTCTTTCCCTGTCCATACTGCTAAATTAAGGAGATATGATAGAAATATAAATATGAAACAGAAGAGAAATTTACAGTGATCACCCATTTTCTGCCCACAATCTTTTTCATGGAAATCCCAGTCATATGAGTCGAGTGCATGCATGCTACTATCACGGTATGAATTTGAAGGCAAAATATTTTTTTGCAGAGCTTAGATTAGGTCTTTCCCTGTCCATAATGCTAAATTGAGGAAATAAAATATAAATATAAATAGGAAACAGAAGAGAAATGTACAGTGATCACCCATTTTCTGCCCACAATCATTTTCATGGAAATCCCAGTCATATGAGTCGAGTCCATGCATGCTACGATCACGGTAAGAATTTGAAGACAATATATTTTTTTGCAGAGCTTAGATTAGGTCTTTCCCTGTCCATAATGCTAAATTAAGGAGATAAGATAGTAATATAAATAGGAAACAGAAGAGAAATGTACAGTGATCACCCATTTTCTGCCCACAATCTTTTTTCATGGAAATCCCAGTCATATGAGTCGTGTCCATGCATGCTACGATCACGGCATGATTTTGAAGGCAAAATATTTTTTTGCAGAGCTTAGATTAGGTCTTTCCCTGTCCATAATGCTAAATTAGGAGATAAGATAGAAATATGAATAGGAAACAGAAGAGAAATGTACAGTGATCACCCATTTTCTGCCCACATTCTTTTTCAGTGAAATCCCAGTCATATGAGTCGAGTCCATGCATGCTACGATCACTGTATGAAATTGAAGGCAAAATATTTTTTTGCAGAGCTTATATTAGGTCTTTCCCTGTCCATAATGCTAAATTGAGGAAGTAAAATATAAATATAAATAGGAAACAGAAGAGAAATGTACAGTGATCACCCATTTTCTGACCACAATCTTTTTCATGGAAATCCCAGTCATATGAGTCGAGTCCATGCATGCTACGATCACGGTATGAAATTGAAGGCAAAATGTTTTTGTGCAGAGCTTAGATTAGGTCTTTCCCTATCCATAATGCTAAATTGAGGAGGCAAATTAGAAATATAAGTAGGAAACAGAAGAGAAATGTACAGTGATCACCCATTTTCGGCCCACAATCTTTTTCATGGAAATCCCAGACATATGAGTCTAGTCCATGCATGCTACGATCACGGTATGAATTTGAAGGCAAAATATTTTTTTGCAGAGCTTAGATTAGGTCTTTCCCTGTCCATAATGCTAAATTAAGGAAGTAAAATAGATATAGTAATAGGAAACAGAAGAGAAATGTACAGTGATCACCCATTTTCTGCCCACAATCTTTTTCATGGAAATCCCAGTCATATGAGTCGTGTCCATGCATGCTACGATCACGGTATGAATTTCAAGACAATATATTTTTTTGCAGATCTTAGATTATGTCTTTCCCTGTCCATAATGCTAAATTAAGGAGATATGATAGAAATATAAATAGGAAACAGAAGAGAAATGTACAGTGATCACCCATTTTCTGCCCACAATCTTTTTCATGGAAATCCCAGTCATATGAGTCGAGTCCATGCATGCTACGATCACGGTATGAATTTGAAGGCGAAATATTTTTTTGCAGAGTTTATATTAGGTCTTTCCCTGACCATAATGCTAAATTGAGGAAATAAAATATAAATATAAATAGGAAACAGAAGAGAAATGTACAGTGATCACCCAATTTCAGCCCACAATCTTTTTCATGGAAATCCCAGTCATATGAGTCGAGTCCATGCATGCTACGATCACGGTATGAATTTGAAGGCAAAATATTTTTTTGCAGATTTTAGATTAGGTCTTTCCCTGTCCATAATGCTAAATTAAGGAGGTAAAATAGAAATATAAATAGGAAACAGAAGAGAAATGTACAGTGATCACCCATTTTCTGCCCACAATCATTTTCATGGAAATCCCAGTCATATGAGTCGAGTCCATGCATGCTACGATCACGGTAGGAATTTGAAGACAATATATTTTTTTGCAGAGCTTAGATTAGGTCTTTCCCTGTCCATAATGCTAAATTAAGGAGATAAGATAGAAATATAAATAGGAAAGAGAAGAGAAATGTACAGTGATCACACATTTCTGCCCACAATCTTTTTCATGGAAATCCCAGTCATATGAGTCGAGTCCATGCATGCTACGATCACGGTAGGAATTTGAAGGCAAAATATTTTTTTGCAGATCTTAGATTAGGACTTTCACTGTACATAATGCTAAATTAAGGAAGTAAAATAGATATAGTAATAGGAAACAGAAGAGAAATGTACGGTGATCACCCACTTTCTGCCCACTATATTTTTCATGGAAATCCCAGTCATATGAGTCGAGTCCATGCATGCTACGATCACGGTATGAATTTGAAGGCAAAATATTTTTTTGTAGAGCATAGATTAGGTCTTTCCCTATCCATAATGCTAAATTGAGGAGGCAAAATAGAAATATAAATAGGAAACAGAAGAGAAATGTACAGTGATCACCCATTTTCTGCCCACAATCTTTTTCATGGAAATCCCAGACATATGAGTCGAGTCATGCTACGATCACGGTACGAATTTGAAGGCAAAATATTTTTTTGCAGATCTTAGATTAGGTCTTTCCCTGTCCATAATGCTAAATTAAGGAAATAAAATATAAATATAAATAAGAAACAGAAGAGAAATGTACAGTGATCACCCATTTTCAGCCCACAATATTTTTCATAGAAATCCCAGTCATATGAGTCGAGTCCATGCATGCTACGATCACGGTATGAATTTCAAGACAATATATTTTTTTCAGATCTTAGATTATATCTTTCCCTGTCCATAATGCTAAATTAAGGAGATATGATAGAAATATAAATAGGAAACAGAAGAGAAATGTACAGTGATCACCCATTTTCTGCCCTGAATCTTTTTCATGGGAATCCCAGTCATATGAGTCGAGTCCATGCATGCTACGATCACGGTATGAATTTGAAGGCAAAATATTTTTTTGCAGTGCTTATATTAGGTCTTTACCTGTCCATAATGCTAAATTGAGGAAATAAAATATATATATAAATAGGAAACAGAAGAGAAATGTACAGTGATCACCCATTTTTAGCCCACAAACTTTTTCATGGAAATCCCAGTCATATGAGTCGAGTCCATGCATGCTACGATCACGGTAGGAATTTGAAGACAATATATTTTTTTGCAGAGCTTAGATTAGGTCTTTCCCTGTCCATAATGCTAAATTAAGGAAGTAAAATAGATATAGTAATAGGAAACAGAAGAGAAATGTACAGTGATCACCCATTTTCTGCCCACAATCTTTTTCATGGAAATGCCAGTCATATGAGTCGAGTCCATGCATGCTACGATCACGGTATGAATTTCAAGACAATATATTTTTTTGCAGATCTTAGATTATGTCTTTCCCTGTCCATAATGCTAAATTAAGGAGATATGATACAAATATAAATAGGAAACAGAAGAGAAATGTACAGTGATCACCCATTTTCTGCCCGCAATCTTTTTCATGGAAATCCCAGTCATATGAGTCGAGTCCATGCATGCTACGATCACGGTATGAATTTCAAGGCAAAATATTTTTGTGCAGATATTAGATTTGGTCTTTCCTTGTCCATAATGCTAAATGAAGGAAATAAAATATAAATATAAATAGGAAACAGAAGAGAATTGTACAGTGATCACCCATTTTCAGCCCACAATCTTTTTCATGGAAATCCCAGTCATATGAGTCGAGTCCATGCATGCTACGATCATGGTATGAATTTGAAGACAATATATTTTTTTGTAGAGCTTATATTAGGTCTTTCCCTGTCCATAATGCTAAATTGAGGAAGTAAAATATAAATATAAATAGGAAACAGAAGAGAAATGTAGTGATCACCCATTTTCTGACCACAATCTTTTTCATGGAAATCCGAGTCATATGAGTCGAGTCCATGCATGCTACGATCACGGTAGGAATTTGAAGACAATATATTTTTTTGCAGAGATTAGATTAGGTCTTTCCCTGTCCATAATGCTAAATTATGGAGATAAGATAGAAATATAAATAGGAAACAGAAGAGAAATGTACAGTGATCACCCATTTTCGGCCCACAATCTTTTTCATGGAAATCCCAGTCATATGAGTCGAGTCCATTCATGCTACAATCACGGTATGAATTTCAAGACAATATATTTTTTTGCAGATCTTAGATTATGTCTTTCCCTGTCCATAATGCTAAATTGAGGAGGTAAAATATAAATATAAATAGGAAACAGAAGAGAAATGTACAGTGATCCCCATTTTCGGGACACAATCTTTTTCATGGAAATCCCAGTCATATGAGTCGAGTCCATGCATGCTACGATCACGGTATGAAATTGAAAGCAAAATATTTTTGTGCAGAGCTTAGATTAGGTCTTTCCCTATCCATAATGCTAAATTGAGGAGACAAAATAGAAATATAAGTAGGAAACAGAAGAGAAATGTACAGTAATCACCCATTTTCTGCCCACAATCTTTTTCATGGAAATCCCAGACATATGAGTAGAGTCCATGCATGCTACGATCACGGTATGAATTTGAAGGCAAAATATTTTTTTGCAGAGCTTAGATTAGGTCTTTCACTGTCCATAATGCTAAATTGAGGAAATAAAATATAAATATAAATGGGAAACAGAAGAGAAATGTACAGTGATCACACATTTTCTGCCCACAATCTTTTTCATGGAAATCCCAGTCATATGAGTCGTGTCCATGCATGCTACGATCACGGTATGAATTTGAAGGCTAAATATTTTTTTGCAGAACTTAGATTAGGTCTTTCCCTGTCCATAATGCTAAATTAAGGAAATAAAATATAAATATAAATAAGAAACAGAAGAGAAATGTACAGTGATCACCCATTTTCAGCCCACAATCTTTTTCATAGAAATCCCAGTCATATGAGTCGAGTCCATGCATGCTACGATCACGGTATGAATTTCAAGACAATATACTTTTTTCAGATCTTAGATTATGTCTTTCCCTGTCCATAATGCTAAATTAAGGAGATATGATAGAAATATAAATAGGAAACAGAAGAGAAATGTACAGTGATCACCCATTTTCTGCCCAGAATCTTTTTCATGGAAATCCCAGTCATATGAGTCGAGTCCATGCATGCTACGATCACGGTATGAATTTGAAGGCAAAATATTTTTTTGCAGAGCTTATATTAGGTCTTTACCTGTCCATAATGTTAAATTGAGGAAATAAAATATAAATATAAATAGGAAACAGAAGAGAAATGTACAGTTATCACCCATTTTTAGCCCACAAACTTTTTCATGGAAATCCCAGTCATATGAGTCGAGTCCATGCATGCTACGATCACGGTATGAATTTGAAGGCAAAATATTTTTTTGCAGATCTTAGATTAGGTCTTTCCCTGTCCATAATGCTAAATTAAGGAGGTAAAATAGAAATATAAATAGGAAATAGAAGAGAAATGTACAGTGATCACCCATTTTCGGCCCACAATCATTTTCATGGAAATCGCAGTCATATGAGTCGAGTCCATGCATGCTACGATCACGGTAGGAATTTGAAGACAATATATTTTTTTGCAGAGCTTAGATTAGGTCTTTCCCTGTCCATAATGCTAAATTAAGGAGATAAGATAGAAATATAAATAGGAAACAGAAGAGAAATGTACAGTGATCACCCATTTTCTGCCCACAATCTTTTTCATGGAAATCCCAGTCATATGAGTCGAGTCCATGCATGCTACGATCACGGTATAAATTTGAAGACAAAATATTTTTTTGCAGATCTTAGATTAGGTCTTTCCCTGTCCATAATGCTAAATTAAGGAGATAAGATAGAAATATAAATAGGAAACAGAAGAGAAATGTACAGTGATCACCCATTTTCTGCCCACAATCTTTTTCATGGAAATCCAAGTCATATGAGTTGAGTCCATGCATGCTACGATCACGGTAGGAATTTGAAGACAATATTTTTTTTTGCAGAGCTTCGATTAGGTCTTTCCATGTCCATAATGCTAAATTAAGGAGATAAGATAGAAATATAAATAGGAAACAGAAGAGAAATGTACCTGTGATCACCCATTTTCTGCCAAAAATCTTTTTCATGGATATCCCATTCATATGAGTCGAGTCCATGCATGCTACGATCACGGTAGGAATTTGAAGGCAAAATATTTTTGTGCAGATATTAGATTAGGTCTTTCCCTGTCCATAATGCTAAATTGAGGAGGTAAAATAGAAATATAAATAGAAAACAGAAGAGAAATGTACAGTGATCACCCATTTTCGGCCCACAATCTTTTTCATGGAAATCCCATTCATATGAGTCGAGTCCATGCATGCTACGATCAAGGTATGAATTTGAAGGCTAAATATTATTGTGCAGATCTTAGATTAGGTCTTTCCCTGTCCATAATGCTAAATTGAGGAGGTAAAATAGAAATATGAATAGGAAACAGAAGAGAAATGTACAGTGATCACCCATTTTCGGCCCAAAATCTTTTTCATGGAAATCCCATTCATATGAGTCGACTCCATGCATGCTACGATGACGGTATGAATTTGAAGGCAAAATATTTTTGTGCAGATCTTAGATTAGGTCTTTCCCTGTCCATAATGCTAAATTGAGGAGGTAAAATAGAAATATAAATAGGAAACAGAAGAGAAATGTACAGTGATCACCCATTTTCGGCCCACAATCTTTTTCATGGAAATCCCATTCATATGAGTCGAGTCCATGCATGCTACGATGACGGTATGAATTTGAAGGCAAAATATTTTTGTGCAGATATTAGATTAGGTCTTTCCCTGTCCATAATGCTAAATTGAGGAGGTAAAATATAAATATAAATAGGAAACAGAAGAGAAATGTACAGTGATCACCCATTTTCGGCCCACAATCTTTTTCATGGAAATCCCATTCATATGAGTCGAGTCCATGCATGCTACGATGACGGTATGAATTTGAAGGCTAAATATTTTTGTGCAGATTTTAGATTAGGTCTTTCCCTGTCCATAATGCTAAATTGAGGTGGTAAAATAGAAATATACATAGGAAACAGAAGAGAAATGTACAGTGATCACCCTTTTTCGGCCCACAATCTTTTTCATGGAAATCCCATTCATATGAGTCGAGTCGATGCATGCTACGATGACGGTATGAATTTGAAGGCAAAATATTTTTGTGCAGATCTTAGATAGGGTCTTTCCCTTGCCATAATGCTAAATTGAGGAGGTAAAATATAAATATCAATAGGAAACAGAAGAGAAATGTACAGTGATCACCCATTTTCGGCCCATAATCTTTTTCATGAAAATCCCATTCATATGAGTCGAGTCCATGCATGCTACGATGACGGTATGAATTTGAAGGCTAAATATTTTTGTGCAGATCTTAGATTAGGTTTTTCCCCGTCCATAATGCTAAATTGAGGAGGTAAAATAGAAATATAAATAGGAAAAAAGAGAAATGTACAGTGATCACCCATTTTCGGCCCACAATCTTTTTCATGGAAATCCCATTCATATGAGTCGAGTCCAAGCATGCTACGATGACGGTATGAATTTGAAGGCTAAATATTTTTGTGAAGATCTTAGATTAGGTCTTTCCCTGTCCATAATGCTAAATTGAGGAGGTAAAATAGAAATATAAATAGGAAACAGAAGAGAAATGTACAGTGATCACCCATTTTCGGCCCACAATCTTTTTCATGGAAATCCCAGTCATATGAGTCGAGTCCATGCATGCTACGATCACGGTATGAATTTGAAGGCTAAATATTTTTGTGCAGATCTTAGATTAGGTCTTTCCCTGTCCATAATGCTAAATTGAGGAGGTAAAATAGAAATATAAATAGGAAACAGAAGAGAAATGTACAGTGATCACCCATTATCGGCCCACAATCTTTTTCATGGAAATCCCATTCATATGAGTCGAGTCCATGCATGCTACGTTCACGGTATGAATTTGAAGGATAAATATTTTGTGCAGATCTTAGATTAGGTCTTTCCATGTCCATAATGCTAAATTGAGGAGGTAAAATAGAAATATAAATAGGAAACAGAAGAGAAATGTACAGTGATCACCCATTTTCGGCCCACAATCTTTTTCATGGAAATCCCATTCATATGAGTCGAGTCCATGCATGCTACGATGACGGTATGAATTTGAAGGCTAAATATTTTTGTGCAGATCTTAGATTAGGTCTTTCCCTGTCCATAATGCTAAATTGAGGTGGTAAAATAGAAATATACATAGGAAACAGAAGAGAAATGTACAGTGATCACCCTTTTTCGGCGCACAATCTTTTTCATGGAAATCCCATTCATATGAGTCGAGTCCATGCATGCTACGATGACGGTATGAATTTGAAGGCAAAATATTTTTGTGCAGATCTTAGATAGGGTCTTTCCCTTGCCATAATGCTAAATTGATGAGGTAAAATATAAATATCAATAGGAAACAGAAGAGAAATGTACAGTGATCACCCATTTTCGGCCCATAATCTTTTTCATGGAAATCCCATTCATATGAGTCGAGTCCATGCATGCTACGATGACGGTATGAATTTGAAGGCTAAATATTTTTGTGCAGATCTTAGATTAGGTTTTTCCCCGTCCATAATGCTAAATTGAGGATTTAAAATAGAAATATAAATAGGAAAAAAGAGAAATGTACAGTGATCACCCATTTTCGGCCCACAATCTTTTTCATGGAAATCCCATTCATATGAGTCGAGTCCATGCATGCTACGATGACGGTATGAATTTGAAGGCAAAATATTTTTGTGCAGATCTTAGATAGGGTCTTTCCCTTGCCATAATGCTAAATTGAGGAGGTAAAATATAAATATCAATAGGAAACAGAAGAGAAATGTACAGTGATCACCCATTTTCGGCCCATAATCTTTTTCATGGAAATCCCATTCATATGAGTCGAGTCCATGCATGCTACGATGACGGTATGAATTTGAAGGCTAAATATTTTTGTGCAGATCTTAGATTAGGTTTTTCCCCGTCCATAATGCTAAATTGAGGAGGTAAAATAGAAATATAAATAGGAAAAAAGAGAAATGTACAGTGATCACCCATTTTCGGCCCACAATCTTTTTCATGGAAATCCCATTCATATGAGTCGAGTCCATGCATGCTACGATGACGGTATGAATTTGAAGGCAAAATATTTTTGTGCAGATCTTAGATAGGGTCTTTCCCTTGCCATAATGCTAAATTGAGGAGGTAAAATATAAATATCATTAGGAAACAGAAGAGAAATGTACAGTGATCACCCATTTTCGGCCCATAATCTTTTTCATGGAAATCCCATTCATATGAGTCGAGTCCATGCATGCTACGATGACGGTATGAATTTGAAGGCTAAATATTTTTGTGCAGATCTTAGATTAGGTTTTTCCCCGTCCATAATGCTAAATTGAGGAGGTAAAATATAAATATAAATAGGAAACAGAACAGAAATGTACAGTGATCACCTATTTTCTGCCCACAATCTTTTTCATGGAAATCCCAGTCATATGAGTCGAGTCCATGCATGCTACGATCACGGTATGAATTTGAAGGCTAAATATTTTTGTGCAGATCTTAGATTAGGTCTTTCCCTGTCCATAATGCTAAATTGAGGAGGTAAAATATAAATATAAATAGGAAACAGAAGAGAAATGTACAGTGATCACCCATTATCGGCCCACAATCTTTTTCATGGAAATCCCATTCATATGAGTCGAGTCCATGCATGCTACGTTCACGGTATGAATTTGAAGGATAAATATTTTTGTGCAGATCTTAGATTAGGTCTTTCCATGTCCATAATGCTAAATTGAGGAGGTAAAATAGAAATATAAATAGGAAACAGAAGATAAATGTATAGTGATCACCCATTTTCGGCCCACAATCTTTTTCTTGGAAATCCCATTCATATGAGTCGAGTCCATGCATGCTACGATGACGGTATGAATTTGAAGGCTAAATATTTTTGTGCAGGTCTTAGATTAAGTCTTTCCCTGTCCATAATGCTAGATTGAGGAGGTAAAATAGAAATATAAATAGGAAACAGAAAAGAAATGTACAGTGATCACCCATTTTCGGCCCACAATCTCTTTCATGGAAATCCCATTCATATGAGTCGAGTCCATGCATGCTACAATGACGGTATGAGATTGAAGGCTAAATATTTTTGTGCAGATCTTAGATTAGGTCTTTCCCTGGCCATAATGCTAAATTGAGGAGGTAAAATATAAATATGAATAGGAAACAGAAGAGAAATGTACAGTGATCACCCATTTTCGGCCCACAATCTTTTTCTTGGAAATCCCATTCATATGAGTCGAGTCCATGCATTCTACGATGACGGTATGAATTTGAAGGCTAAATATTTTGGTGCAGATCTTAGATTAGGTCTTTCCTTGTCCATAATGCTAAATTGAGGTGGTAAAATATAAATATAAATAGGAAACAGAAGAGAAATGTACAGTGATCAACCATTTTCGGCCCACAATCTTTTTCATGGATATCCCATTCATATGAGTCGAGTCCATGCATGCTACGCTGACGGTATGAATTTGAAGGCTAAATATTTTTGTGCAGATCTTAGATTAGGTCTTTCCCTGTCCATAATGCTAAATTGAGGAGGTAAAATAGAAATATAAATCGGAAACAGAAGAGAAATGTACAGTGATCAACCATTTTCGGCTCACAATCTTTTCCATGGAAATCCCATTCATATGAGTCAAGTCCATGCATGCTACGATGACGGTATGAATTTGAAGGGTAAATATTTTTGTGCAGATCTTAGATTAGGTCTTTCCCTGTCCATAATGCTAAATTGAGGAGGTAAAATAGAAATATAAATAGGAAACAGAAGAGAAATGTACAGTGATCAACCATTTTCTGCCCACAATAGTTTTCATGGAAATCCCAGTCATATGAGTCGAGTCCATGCATGCTACGATCACGGTATGAATTTGAAGGCTAAATATTTTTGTGCAGATCTTAGATTAGGTCTTTCCCTGTCCATAATGCTAAATTGAGGTGGTAAAATATAAATATAAATAGGAAACAGAAGAGAAATGTACAGTGATCACCCATTTTCGGCCCACAATCTTTTTCATGGAAATCCCATTCGTATGAGTCGAGTCCATGCATGCTACGCTGACGGTATGAATTTGAAGGCTAAATATTTTTGTGCAGATCTTAGATTAGGTCTTTCTCTGTCCATAATGCTAAATTGAGGAGGTAAAATAGAAATATAAATAGGAAACAGAAGAGAAATGTACAGTGATCAACCATTTTCGGCTCACAATCTTTTTCATGGAAATCCCATTCATATGAGTCAAGTCCATGCATGCTACGATCACGGTATGAATTTGAAGGGTAAATATTTTTGTGCAGATCTTAGATTAGGTCTTTCCCTGTCCATAATGCTAAATTGAGGAGGTAAAATAGAAATATAAATAGGAAACAGAAGAGAAATGTACAGTGATCAACCATTTTCTGCCCACAATAGTTTTCATGGAAATCCCAGTCATATGAGTCGAGTCCATGCATGCTACGATCACGGTATAAATTTGAAGGCTAAATATTTTTGTGCAGATCTTAGATTAGGTCTTTCCCTGTCCATAATGCTAAATTGAGGAGGTAAAATAGAAATATAAATAGGAATCAGAAGAGAAATGTACAGTGATCACCCATTTTCGGCTCACAATCTTTTTCATGGAAATCCCATTCATATGAGTCGAGTCCATGTATGCTACGATGACGGTATGAAGTTGAAGGCTAAATATTTTTGTGCAGATCTTAGATTATGTTTTCCTTGTCCATAATGCTAAATTGAGGAGGTAAAATAGAAATATAAATAGGAAACAGAAGAGAAATGTACAGTGATCACCCATTTTCGGCCCACAATCTTTTTCATGGAAATCCCATTCATATGAGTCAAGTCCATGCATGCTACGATGATGGTATGAATCTGAAGGCTAAATATTTTTGTGCAGATCTTAGATTAGGTCTTTCCCTGTCCATAATGCTAAATTGAGGAGGTAAAATAGAAATATAAATAGGAAACAGAAGAGAAATCTACAGTGATCACCCATTTTCGGCCCACAATCTTTTTCATGGAAATCCCATTCATATTAGTCAAGTCCATGCATGCTACGATGACGGTATGAATTTGAAGGCTAAATATTTTTTTGCAGATCTTAGATTAGGTCTTTCCCTGTCCATATTGCTAAATTGAGGAGGTAAAATATAAATATAAATTGGAAACAGAAGAGAAATGTATAGTGATCACCCATTTTCGGCCCACAATCTTTTTCATGGAAATCCCATTCATATGAGTCGAGTCCATGCATGCTACGATGATGGTATGAATTTAAAGGCTAAATATTTTTGTACAGATCTTCGATTAGGTCTTTCCCTATCCATAATGCTAAATTGAGGAGGGAAAATAGAATTATAAATAGGAAACTGAAGAGAAATGTAGAGTGATCCCCCATTTTCAGCCCACAATGTTTTTCATGGAAATCCCAGTCATATGAGTCGAGTCCATGCATGCTACGATGACGGTATGAATTTGAAGGCAAAATATTTTTGTGCAGTTCTTAGATTTGGTCTTTCCCTGTCCATAATGCTAAATTGAGGAGGTAAAATAGAAATATAAATAGGAAACAGAAGAGAAATGTACAGTGATCACCCATTTCCTGCCCACAATATTTCTCATGGAAATCCCAGTCATATGAGTCGAGTCCATGCATGCTACGATGACGGTATGAATTTGATGGCAAAATATTTTAGTGCAGATCTTAGATTAGGTCTTTCCCTGTCCATAATGCTAAATTGAGGAGGTAAAATAGAAATATAAGTAGGAGACAGAAGAGAAATGTACAGTGATCACCCATTTTCTGCCCACAATATTTTTCATTGAAATCCCAGTCATATGAGTCGAGTACATGCATGCTACGATCACGGTATGAATTTGAAGGCAAAATATTTTTTTGCAGATCATAGATTAGGTCTTTCACTGTCCATAATACTAAATTGAGGAGGTAAAATATAAATATAAATAGGAAACAGAAGAGAAATGTACAGTGATCACCCATTTTCGGCCCACAACCTTTTTCATGGAAATCCCTGTCATATGAGTCGATTCCATGCATGCTACGATCACGGTATGAATTTGAAGGCTAAATATTTTTGTGCAGATCTTAGATTAGGTCTTTCCCTGTCCATAATGCTAAATTGAGGAGGTAAAATATAAATATAAATAGGAAACAGAAGAGAAATGTACAGTGATCAACCATTTTCGGCCCACAATCTTTTTCATGGAAATCCCATTCATATGAGTCGAGTCCATGCATGCTACGATGACGGTATGAATTTGAAGGCAAAATATTTTTGTGCAGATCTTAGATTAGGTGTTTCCCTGTCCATAATGCTAAATTGAGGAGTTAAAATATAAATATAAATAGGAAACAGACGAGAAATGTACAGTGATCACCCATTTTCGGCCCACAATCTATTTCATGGAAATCCCTGTCATATGAGTCGATTCCATGCATGCTACGATCACGGTATGAATTTGAAGGCTAAATATTTTTGTGCAGATCTTAGATTAGGTCTTTCCCTGTCCATAATGCTAAATTGAGGAGGTAAAATATAAATATAAATAGGAAACAGAAGAGAAATGTACAGTGATCACCCATTTTCGGCCCACAATCTTTTTCATGGAAATCCCATTCATATGAGTCGAGTCCATGCATGCTACGATGACGGTATGAATTTGAAGGCAAAATATTTTTGTGCAGATCTTAGATTAGGTGTTTCCCTGTCCATAATGCTAAATTGAGGAGTTAAAATATAAATATAAATAGGAAACAGAAGAGAACTGTACAGTGATCACCCATTTTCTGCCCACAATATTTTTCATGGAAATCCCTGTCATATGAGTCGATTCCATGCATGCTACGATCACGGTATGAATTTGAAGGCTAAATATTTTTGTGCAGATCTTAGATTAGGTCTTTCCCTATCCATAATGCTAAATTGAGGAGGTAAAATATAAATATAAATTGGAAACAGAAGAGAAATGTACAGTTATCACCCATTTTCTGCCCACAATATTTTTCATGGAAATCCCAGTGATATGAGTCGAGTCCATGCATGCTACGATGACGGTATGAATTT